>CAKAOI010048443.1:296333-490724 GCA_916701655.1 Sebastiscus albofasciatus | reverse complement strand
TTTTTTTTTTTTTTTTTTTGCCAATCTACTGCTCCACACTCCAGTCCAATAGGTGTCGGTATTACCTCAAAGCAAAATAATAATAATAATAAGAAGTGGTGGTCAATATTATTATTATTATTATTAGTAGTAGTAGTAGTACTATTAGCAGTAGTTATTAATTTGAATTTAATTTAATTAATTTTTTTATCTTTTACATTCTTTTAAATTTTATTGTTTTAATTTGAATTTTTTAAAATTTTTTTTTAATTTTTATTTTTTTTTAAATTTTTTACATTCTTTTAAATTTGAATTTTTTTTTTTTTTTTAATTTTTGATTTTTTTAAAAAAAATTTACATTCTTTTAAATTTGAATTTTTGTAATTTTAATTTTTTTAATTTTAATTTTTTTAATTTTGTTTTTTAATTTTTAATTTTTTCTTTTTAATTTTTTACATTCTTTTAAATTTTAATTTTTTAATTTTTTTTTAATTTTTACATTCTTTTAAATTTTAATTTTTTAATTTTAATTTTTTTTAATTTTATTTATTTATTTTAATTTTTAATTTTTTTTTTTATTTTTTACATTCTCTTAAATTTTAATTTTTTTATTTTTTTTTTTTTTTTTTTTTTGCCAATCTACTGCTCCACACTCCAGTCCAATAGGTGTCGGTATTACCTCAAAGCAAAATAATAATAATAATAATAAGTGGTGGTCAATATTATTATTATTATTATTAGTAGTAGTAGTACTAGTAGCATTTTATTATTATATTAATATATATTATAACCAACCCATGGCGTCATGTTATATTACACTAGTTGGCCTAATTATCTCTACTTTCTTTCTTAAGGGGTCAATAATGTTCGGAAACTAGCAAGCATAGCCTACACTAGATTTTTTTAAAACTGCCCAGTGTTGCCAATTAACTTCCAATGAAAGTAGCCAGCAGCACCAGCTCCAAAAGTCACTAAATCTAGTGAGGAAGTCACAACAACACCGATAGTCCGTCCGTTCAGGCCTCCAATTCCACTCCCCCAAAAATAGCATTATGAACATAAACATATAATGAACGTAAACAACGAACATGACTGTTGTTAGTACTCACAGATGTCAACCCAGCAGCTTGTAGAAGACTACGGGGAGGCGTAGTGAGTGCACGAGTGCGCGAAGGTCGACAGGCAGGGAGGCAGCAACAGATAGGACAAACTGATTTATTTTTTTATTTTTCTTGTCAAAGCATTTGATTTATTGATAGCCTAGCTGTAATGTAAAGAGAAGTTCAACAAATATAACAAAACATGTTTTTCAACCACACTACCAACCTAGCTCTCTCCAGTATTAAGTTGGGAATTACTCACACCTGCATTTTAGTGTATGTGAATAATAATTTCTTAGATGACCAATCTTATCTATTTATTTCAAAATTAGATAGTCTATAAATGATGGTGGAAAAAAATTAAAATGAGAAAAAGATAGGCCTAAATCAGTGTTACCATGTTTGTGGTTTTAGTTATAATGACTGGGCCCTGTTCAACCTGAGGTGAGTTTTCACATCTCGCCACCAGATGTCAATATAGCGCTTTAAATAACGTTTGGCTTGTCTACAGCTGGGTGTCTGTTTCTCTACTGGCAAAGTAACATAACCTACTTAGTGATGTCACAAAGATAAAATGGTGTAGAAAACGTTTTTACTTTCTTCACCTACATGTCCCTCAGTACAATTATGTAAATGTCATTGTGATTTTAGGATAATATTTTATAACTGCTGGGGGAAAAGAGGTTTTCCTGATGTGGAAAAAGCATTAAAACATCTGTAGTACTAATGAGTGAAGCAGGGACATTGAAATACAGAGATGTGCAGGACACAGGCAACACCCACTCCTAGCTAGCTATTATAAAGTCATGCGCAAACAATGGTGTGCAGGCGTTTTCAAGAAACCAGAAGCATTTTATTTTCGAAATCTATCAGTTTGCACAAGACAACAAATTTTGCTACCATGCCTGTTATTATTATTATTATTATTATTATTATTATTATTATTATTATTATTATAAGAATGCCCTTTCATCAAAATCCACATAGTATAGTAACATATCAAAAGAGGCAGAAACTGTTAATTCTTGATGCCAGGTGGGACATAACTGACACCCCTCCACCTGCACATAATCCCATAACCCACTTGTAATGTAACCAGTTGGACGTTGACATTGAATGATTTTGACTAACTAACCTGGCCATACTGAAATTACATAAGCAGCCTAAATGCTAGTTCTAGAAATCGAGCGCTGTATGATAATGATGCATGTATGGGATGTTGAACTGATCAGCGTGATGGCACATTTAGTCTACATCACCTTGGGCACCACTTTCTGAGGGTCACTGGTCGCCTTCTAAAAATAAATAAATAAATAAAAAACATGCCGGTGGGCTCCCTTCCTCATTTTCTGCATTGAGGTAGCAAATGAACAAAGAAAGAAAGAAAGAAAAAAAGAAAGAAATACAATTTTCACCCCTGTATCTCTCATTCTCACACTTTTTCATCTGTCCGACCGCAGTTATTTGTTATTAAAAGTGTAATTGTAAAAATAAAAAATATTTATTTTAGAGTAAATGACCCCATGTGACCTCAAAAAACCCTTACATACTTGTTTGCCTTAATGGGGGACAGGAAGGATATTGTGAGTTAAAATTTAAACATTTAAGCACTCTAATAACTAAGTTATAATAACGTGAAGTTCCCTTCCACTCCCAAGAAGATAAATACAGCCATGTTGGGTCATAACCCAAGTTGAACTGCCTTGTTGACATGTTATTGCAGCAACTCTGAAAGAAAAAAAAGAAAGAAAAAAAAGACAATTTCCACCCCTGTAACTCTCTTTCTCACACTTTTTCATCTGCCCGGCCACACTTATTTTGTTAATAAAAGTGTAAATTGTAGTGAAACCGACTACACTTTTAAGCCAACAATATGAGGGACAAATCGTATATTTATATTATAAAAAGAAAAAAAAAAGAAAAATGCCAGTGGGCACCCTTCATTCTTTGCATTGAGGTAACAAATGAACAAATAAAAGAAGTATACTTTTCACCCCTGTAATTCTCTTTTTCACGCTTTTTCATCTGCCCGGCCGCACTTATTTGTCAATAAAGATGTACTTTTAAGCCATCAATATCAGGGACCAATTGTTTATATATATTATAATAAATACAGTTATTTATGAAAATAAAAATCTGAAGTTTTGTCTTAAAACCATTGTGATGTCTGATGTGTGTTGCAGTTTACGGGGTGGTTAGGGTTCTTGGGGGGGTTGAACCCGCCTAGGGAACCAAAAAGGCTAGATCCGGCCCTGGGGGTAGATGTTAATAGGTAATTGCAATAAACTGACCCAATCAGCTGTCATTTCTGGACATTGTAGGCCACCTTTTAATCCCTTTTAGTCATTCAAAGTTTGTAAAAACAAGTTGAGGAGTCAAACACATGAGTAATCGTGAAACCATCCCTGTGTTGTTCCCATCTGCTCCTATTTCTCAACCTGGAGACTGCGCAGAAAGCTGGTCGGGGAAAAAGTGCATGAGCAAGCAGAACTGAGAAAGTTGCTAGAACCCAGAGCCCAGAGAGCTGAGGTGCAGGATGTCCCGTTAAGGAGAAAAAAAAAATCCTGCAGAGGAGCAGAAGCAACACAAGCTGGAGGAGTGCAACCCAGAGCGAACGACGTTTACCACACCTAAAGTATAGTTAAACTAGAAAAAATGGGTCTTCCGACGATATTAAGTTGTCGTCGGCTTGTTCTCAAAGTGTTTTTGGTTAACTTCATCGCCTTTCAAGCAACATACGCTGCCCCATCGCCTATTATCAGGTTTCCTGGAGACGATACTGCTCCCAGAACAGACAAAGAAGTTGCTCTGGTAAGTTTGTTTTTCCTAAAACTATTGTCTAAGTGGGTCAGTCAGCTGTGAAGTAGCAGTGTTTACTCCTGAATATAACAACTGAACTGTTGGGGAATATAGTTTGTACTTTGTTCATTTATTTATTTATTTATTGCAATCATTTCATATAGAAAAACAGAAGAGTTCAACCATTTCTGTGTCTGTTTTTTCTCCCTCAAGCACTACCTGAATAAGTTTTATGGATGCCCACAAGACAGATGTAATCTCATGGTGCTCAAGGACACCCTGAAGAAAATGCAAAAGTTCTTCGCCCTGCAAGAAACCGGAGAGATTGATTCCAAAACTGTGGATATCATGAAAAAGCCCCGCTGTGGCGTGCCAGATGTGGCCAATTACAACTTCTTCCACAGGAAACCCATGTGGCAGAAGAAAGACATCACCTACAGGTCAGAGGGATTAACTTTACCTGCACAATTAACTGGACAAGCATTGGATTAATCCTGCAAAGGGGGTGTTTTATAATGGGCCTCAAATAATGACATCATGGAAGTTTTAAGCAGTGTGGCTCATTACTACTGGGCCTAAAACTAAAGTTATTTTAGATGCATTGCATGTCTCACATCAGGACATCATATATGATGTTTACCAATCACAGAAAGGTAAAATAACTTGACCCCACCCAACTGCTTCTCATAAATCCAACCGTAAGTATTGAGATATACTACTGGGAATATGTGTGAGTCACTCCGTTAACTACCACAGCTTGAATGTAATTCCCAAAGCAGTGTTTGAGTGCACTGAAGTACTAACACAAAGCCAGAGTGTGTTTTCTTTGAAAGATGGACCACAGCTTGGCCCCGCCTGACCCCCCCCTCCCAGCCTCCCCTCAACCTCCAGTCCACCCCACCCCCATCCACACAGTCGTTGCATCTTATGTCTTGCTTACACCAGCATTCCTACACAGTATGTGTCAGGTCTCTTGTTTTCGTTCTGTTTGAGGTTTACAACAATGTGGAATGGGTTTATTTATATCAGCGGTTTTGTGTGCCCCGATCATTCCAGCTCGTCTGCCTGTGTGTTTGTAAGGAAGACTGCGAGCCAAAGACAACAGCGACTAAGAGATCTTAGACTGTTTTTTTTTTTTTTTTTAAAGAAAGGACTGTGTAGACAGGGCATATAACAACGGGGTTCGTTTCAGGAACCATTTTCAACCAGATGATTCATAGACTGTTGTTGGCGCTGTACAGCTGCTTTTCCGGGATCTGAGGTTGAGAAAATAGATCTTGTGATATTTCTACACACTGTTCCAAATATGACAGAGCCACCGTCACTATCCTGATTACACGTTCCTTTTGTTCTTATGGTGATTTCTTTTCTTCATTTTCCTTCTTTGTCTTGTTTTTGAATGAAACTGACTCTCTGTTAACTCTGTATAGAATCCTTGGATACAGTCCCGACCTGGACGAGGAGGTCATAAATGATGCTTTCTTCAGAGCCTTCAAAGTATGGAGTGACGTCACCCCACTCACATTCGAACGCCTCATGGACGGAGAGGCTGACATCATGATTAATTTTGGCCGCAATGGTATGCCATGTATATAGACAGTACATAGACACTGTAATTATAAAATACTGTACTTAAGAGACAAGTGTAGTCAGTTGCATTATCGTCAGATTATCTCTAAAATGTTTGACAGTACAGTCAGTATCTATGAACAGGTGAAACCCTGACACCATTCAATGGATTCGTATTGTGTGTTTGCAACTCAACTTCCATAAAAAAATTGTTTTAATTCACAGTAAAAATGTCCCCAGGTGACCTCAAAAAATCCTGCTGACTGCAATTTCTCTTAATTCTGATCTCTTGCTCTGTGATATCGGAAACAGTAACACATACTTGCAGGTTCAAATTCAAAGATTTAAGCACTTTCATAACTAAGTTATGATTACGCGATCCACTTCCAAGAGGATAAATACAGCCTTCTAAGGTCATAACCCAAGTTAGGAAACAGTCAAACAGAAGTTCACTGCCTTGTTGACATGTTATTACAGTGACTCCGCGGCGCGCACCGCCAATCTATGTTTTAGGAACACTTCTTCTCACTGGTCATTTCAGTGATTCCAACTAAAACAACCATTTGATATTTATGCACACAGAGTCATAACAACAGTCCGTCTAGCCATAGCTGACCCTGTCAAGAAAGAATCTGATAATTCTAGTAAAACCAGCCACTTCAGGAGATGTGATACTGTGAAACTAATGACTAATTGGATGTTTTAAACACACACAAATGTCACATCCTGTCAGAAATTGTTTTCCCGACTGTTATTTTTAGTATTTCCTCTTCAAACCTATTTCTCTTGGCACTTACTGGCTAACCAATAGCTGCACAGCTGTACCAGGTGTTAAAAAGAAGAAAAATAATTCTGATATTTGTCTTGAAATGTTAAAAATTAATGATTTCATCGACAGAGCACGGAGATGGTTACCCCTTCGACGGCAAAGATGGCCTCTTGGCTCACGCCTTTGCTCCAGGGCCAGGGATTGGGGGAGACTCCCACTTTGACGATGATGAGCAGTGGACGCTGGGAGATGGCCAAGGTAATGAGGAAACACTGCTTAAGAAAAAAGGCATATTGCAATAGCTCCACTTCAACCGTTTGTGATTTGTGCAGGAATTGTATATAATTTGTATCAATATGTCTAAAGATGCTAATATAGGTGCCAAATAGCTGGACTTTGCATATCCATATCCAGTCTTTTATCCAAAACAAAGTCTAGGTATTACACAAAAAAATGACAATGATAATACATTTGACATTCAACTACTTTGTTTTGATTTTCTTAACTTTGTCTGAACTTCCTGGCACTGGATATGACAAACCTCAGCCATCTGGAAGCTGAATAGAAGAAAAAAAATCTGTTGCAGCAGGCATTTGAATTTGCACGCATTGACCCAGATAGTTTCATGTATTTCCTATTATTCAGAATCGTCTTGTCTGAATTCATCATTTGTGCAGAGGTAATCTATAAACCTATTTTCCCTGTCTCATGGCGCAAAGAAGTCTCACAACACTTAGAATGAACTGTTATGTTTTTTTATTGTATCAGTGCCTTTGCAAGTTTTTATCCCATTTACTACAATTCATGTGCATCATACTTCTGAGCTCCTTACCATTTGCTTCTATTTAGTTCAGAACAATACTGCAGTTTGCTTGCTTTAGATAGGCAGTCTATCAAACATCGTGTCACCTTAACATTGGTTTAGGGAAATGGATGACAGTAATATAATTAAAAAACAAATTGTAGTAAAAAAAATATATAGTTACAATGAGGACAAGTGTCAATGTGATCCTTAATCTGTTCCACAGTGGTGAAGGTGAAGTATGGCAATGCTGATGGGGAGTTCTGTAAATTCCCCTTCCTGTTCATGGGCACCGAGTACAACAGCTGTACACCTCAGGGCCGTGACGACGGCTTCCTGTGGTGCTCCACCACTTACAACTTTGATGACGACGGCAAATATGGCTTCTGCCCCCATGAATGTAAGCCCCTCCTGTGGTTCTCTTTTCTTTATTTATATAACAATATGGCATTGTGGCGTCTCCTAACCCATTTTGCTGTAGCCTCTGTATAGATTTTGTGGCTCCACTTGACCTCAGCGGCATTGGTCATGCCCTACTTAGTTGCATCTGAACTGAAATTGAAGTAGTGTCTTCTATACTGGCAAAATAATGCTTCATATCAGTTTTTTTGCTGTATTCCAAGCTGTTATGCTGATTTTGGACAGACAGAAAGTAGGTTGAACAGTATGCCAGGAAAGTGTTGTTTTTAGTTCGGATTGGATTATGGAATATTTCTTTTCCAAGTCAGTGCCCCACTTTAGAAACACGGGGCTTTGTTAAACATTTTGTTTATCTGTGTTATGTTGCTGTCCATGGTACTAACATGATTACATGCCCATTACAAGTAAGTGCCAACGTACACATGTACCAAGTTGTTTTATATGAGAACACAAGTGAGGCTTGTTTGTACAGGAGCCGTCTGTTCTGTTTAGCTTTTGTTTTGATGTAAAAAAAAGTTCCATTCCAACTTTTTTCTTTATTCAGATTTCTCCTCTTCTGAACAACTAGCAATGATCATGTAGGAATTGGAGCTTTTTGTTTGTAAGCATTGAAAAAAACGTCTTTGTATTTGTTTTACAGTACTATTCACCATCGGTGGAAACGCAGAGGGCGCTCCATGTAAATTCCCCTTCACCTTTTTGGGAGAGAAGTATGACGAATGCACCACTGAAGGCAGGGATGACGGTTACCGCTGGTGTGCCACCACTGAGGACTACGACCAGGACACAAGCTTCGGGTTCTGCCCTGAAACTGGTAGGTGGTGTCATCTGCTTCCTGTAATGCTGATCACATAATAGAGTATCTACTACTTAGTGCTTCAAGTAAAAATGTGTTGTCCCTATGTGTTGTGTACTCAAATTTGTGCATACAAGTGTATACATTGTCGTCTGTTTATGCATCCTGTTTAGGGTTGCAAAGGGTCAATAAATTTCGTGGAAATTTTCCAAGAGAAGTTGAGCTAGGGAATTTGGGGAATTTTGCACAATTTCAAAAGAAAATGTCCACCTTTTAATAGTGAACTTCTTCTATTAAAAGCATAGACTATATGTAGGAAGTGGACGGAGTCATCGTGACGTCACCCATTGGTTTGTGGACTACGGTTTGAAACCTTGAGGTCGGCATTTTGGCCGTTCATATCTTGGTTTTTGGCTTTCGCCATCTTGGTTATTTGCAACCAGAAGTGACACGAGAGGGTGGAGCTAAATACAACCGAACGCTGATTAAGACATTTTTAGGCAACCAAAAATATTATAATTAACTTTCATGAACTCAAAACACACTGTGAAAGGGTTAACGTTCTGAGACTAAAACACTGACAACTTCCAGACTGGACAATGCCGTGGGAGCGCCGTGCTTTATCGTCTATTTTACTCTAAATGGGACCATAATTTACTGAATGATCATCATGCTGTACTGAAGAAGACTTAAAACTAGGGACTCAGGTTTACAATGTTTACTGTGAGAAATCAAGTGAGAAGTGGGGTCATTTTCTCAAAGACTTCTATTCAATCGGACTTCTTTTTGAAACCAGAGGAGTTGCCCCCTGCTGGCTATTAGAAAGAATGCAGGTTTAAGGCACTTCCATACTTCCATACCATTCCCCACTGGTTAAAAGTGAAATAAGCATGCTAACTGAGGAGTTTCAATGAATCCATTTCCATTCGTTCTTTATTATAAAACATTGTTTTTTTTTATAAATTTGTTGTTCACTTTAAACCCTAAGTTTGCACAAAGCCCACATTGTCAGTTTGAATTTCCAAGGTAGCTTTCTCCATGAGTTAACTTGCTAGCTAGCTAACTCACCACATGGCACACCATGGGAAGTTTCCAACTTGGATATTCACACAATTTAGCAATATTAGTTAAGGGTTACACGCTTGCTTAGATGCATACAATGCGTTTTACTGGATGTGTATATTTTGATGTGCAGTATATGGTGCCCTGCCGTGTGTTAGTCTACAGGAATGCTCTAGCTGGGTTTTCGGTCTTGCTCGCGGTCTGCTGAATAGCTGTGAAAGTATTTTAATGTGCAGTGGCAGGGCTTATTTTCCATTCTGTCAGTGGGACTGGTTTTCGAGTTGAGGTAGTGTAGTAGGGAGGGAGACAGACCACTGGAGCTTTCATCTGGTTCTAATTGATTAAGAAAGTAGGTGCGAATAAAGGCTTGTGCTGAATAAGAAATGATTTTGTATTTTTGTACAAAAACAGCACTAAACCAGCCTTGCCAGATTGAAAGTGATCTCTCTTTGAAAGAAAATCAATTTGGGCGGGTGCTTTTTGGTTTTGTGCCCAGTGGATTAGTTATTGATGTCATGTGTGTTGTGCCAGTGCTTTCATGATGCTGCTTTCAATATCATCTGCGCTCACTTCACAATACAATACAAACTGTTCTGAAGAAACATTTTGGCACATGAAGTTCCCTACATATTTCACTTTTTACAATGCACTTTTGTTGCTCCCTGCAGCCATGTCGACAGTCGGAGGAAACGCAGAGGGAAGCCCCTGTGTCTTCCCCTTCACCTTCCTGGGTGACACCTATGAGGCCTGTACCTCATCTGGGCGCAGCGATGGCAAGATGTGGTGCGCTTCCACCAAGAGCTATGACGACGACCGCAAATGGGGCTTCTGTCCAGACCAAGGTATGAATAGTATTTTTTTTATATTTCTTGTGTATGCATTAGTAAATGTATTACTGGCACATTCATAATGAACAGGAGCATAAAGGTAAAGGTTTAGGTTGTCAGTCTAAATTGTCATTTGGCACTCCCAAGAAACATTATGTCTTATTTATGTGTCCCACCATCATGCTCTATGAAGTACCACGCCTGGTAGACTGTAGCTAACAACTGACAGCCCTTCTTCATTGTGCTGTGTGTTTCCAGGCTACAGTTTGTTCCTGGTGGCCGCCCATGAGTTTGGTCATGCCCTCGGCTTGGAGCACTCCCAGGACCCCGGAGCATTGATGGCCCCCATTTACACATTCACAAAAGACTTCAGACTTTCTAATGATGACATCAAAGGAATCCAGGAGCTCTACGGTGAGATGAAATGTCATGTGTGGCTAGTTTCCTGGACATGAATCAAGTGAATTTTTCTTATTAGAAGCCGGGGAAGATTAAAGTGTGTGTGATCACTCCCTCAAAGATGACATATTCTGGTAAATCTCTTGTAAACAGGTGTGCAGACAGGCCAGCCTGTGCCTCCAACCCAGGGTCCAGTCACTCCAATGGACATCTGTAAAGAGCCAGTTGTGTTTGATGCTATAGCGCAGATCAGAGGAGAGACCTTCTTCTTCAAGGACAGGTAATCAAATCAAGCAAGAAGTCCACATATTGTTTGACCTGAACTGGACCTCAGCAAGTGTGCGTATGCTACATAAAGACTAAATGTCTGCGCCGGCGATAGCCATGGCCATGTTTTCGTGTTGTCCGTCTGTATGTCCCATTAACACGAATGCAATACTGTATCTCAGGAACGCCTGGAGAGCATTTCTTCAAATTTAGCACAAACGTCAACTCGGACTCAAGGACGAACCGATTATAATTTGGTGGTCAAAGGTGAAAGTCACTGTGACCTCACAAAACACATTTTTGGCCATAACTCGACAATTTCATACAAATATCTAATAGGTTAAAAATATGTAGTGATAATATTTTGGACAGACAAGGATGTAAACTGCAACTTGACTGGATGGCAGAGGCATACAACTGCGAGTCAGTAATTCTAGTTTGAATATTCTAGCTGCAATGTTTTCATTAGCTCTCTGATTCATAAATGCAATTGGAAGTTTATGTTTGACTCTCTTGAAACTTGCAAGCACTGCCAAAGTCTGGTTGAATTTCCTCTTATGATCTACGGGAAGAACGACAAACAAAACCCAGTAGCCTACTTCTGGATTTATGATTTGTGCAAGTGAAATAAGGCAGCCTACGCAAGTTGGATTTCATAATAATTTCCCCACAAACAATGAGCAGTTTGACATGAGGTTTCTTGTTAATTATTGTTTCTCTTATTGCAATCTTGTGCCAGTTAAAGATTGTGGTTTGGATGCTTGTCTCGAGATGTGACAATTAGTAAGAGGGGAAAACAAACTATTCCTCTACTCATGCAGTGACATCCAAAATAGTCATCAGTCATCATAAACACAGTCTACAGTCCTCCCTCTCCGCCGGCGCCAGTGAATGCAAAGTCTTGTGAGCTTACTGTGTCTACTGGCTGACCCTGTGCAGAAGAGGAGTTTCATGAAGCGCTGTGGTTTTTATTAACAATCTTTGTGAGTCAGTATATATTCCCGTAGGACAGCTGAAGTTTGTTACAGACATTCGCTTGAGAGTCACTCAGAACAAAAGCAATAATGTGGTAGAAAAGGAACGGATAGAAAACACAAATGGCATCCTTTTTAGTTATGATGTGTTAATGTTCCTAGCTGTGCTACAACATCGACTCCTTGCAATTTTAAGGTTAACAGAGCTGTATACCTGTCATGGCCATAAACGTGTCCAAAGCAAACAGGCCAGCATACCTCCGTACCAAAGAGTGTAGCCTTTCAGTTCGTCTGGTTTTCCTCTCTCAGGACCTTGAGTTAGAATCTAGGAGAAACAAGCCACAATCCTGCTCACAAATCCTGCTTTAATACAGAATGACTTTACACCTCGCCGTGACTCACTTCCACACATTTACAGTGATAGCCAGAGCAGCACAGACATACTTTGGCATTGCAGTCCTATGGACATTAATTGTAACACACTATTGTGTTCTGCTTGAGTCAAGCGACTACACCACTCTTTGGGTATTTGCAGCTGGTGCCAATTTCAACAGATATATAAATATATATATTATATATATAATCCAGAGGCAATCATTTTCAGACGGTGAGGAAAACCACATTGGTTTGCCATGTTCAGTAGCTGAATTATGTCAAGGATTACAAAGTTGCAGACAGATATATTTCATTTAGTCGACTTATTTAAGACTTTCTTGACAACGAAAGGCCATTTTACTTCAGGTTCAGCTACGTTCAGCAGCTCAACTTGTTTGATGGCTCTTTTGTGTAACCATACAAGGCTTTGTTTGATATTTTCAAGCAAGTCTTGATTTGATATCTGGATTTCAGTTGCTATGTGAAGATTTTCCCAAGCACCATAAGACTGATATAAAGGGGAGAAATAAAGGACAGAGTAATCTCAAGGAACGCAAAGTACAATACATCTTTCTGAAGTCTGAAAGATTAGTAAAGTTTCAGTACAGGCCCGTTGTTCTGACCTTCACAGAGACTTGATGAGGCCATGTCAGGTTTCTAAGCTGTAGAGCTCTACAAGCTTTATACAATATATCTTCAGAGAAAAGGCATTGCCCTCTGGGTTCTGGGGCTCATTTGACTCTGCCATTGTAAAAGTAGGATCCCTCTTTTTCTCCCAGTTCAGCATATTTATGATGTAGGACAAATCTTGACACGATGCACTGAGTAATACTTATAGCACTCCCTGAGCTCAGCATAAAACGGTGTCTGTCTGGAGGATTAAGGACAAGGCAATTATAAAGTGTGTCTCATAGAAACAGTTGCGCTGGCCTACTGACTGTCTCTTGCAAATAAGTCATGCTCATGTGCTTGTATCCTAGCATGAAGCTGTTTGCAAAGTGCAGTATATATTTTAAGTTTTAATCCTGAAGATTTCAGTTCTGGTGTGGTGACACCAGTGGTTACCGTGGTAACAACAAGTGTGGATTAACAGTCTTTGAGGAGCTGCTTTGTCAGAAATACAACAGAAGAGCAACTGGTGTTTCTGTTTATAGTGCAGTAAATCAAACTTGATAAAGAAGTCAATCAAAAAATAATTACTACCGCAATCCGATTTCATATTGCACACGTTGTTCCACACAACAGCAGGGCACAGTACAGCAAAGTTAGCTACCTTGCTGAGGAGTTGGTGGTGTGCAGCCTGTCACCTGCAGTTGTTCATTTACCAGCTCACTGTTTCTGCTTCTTCTTGCTAATTACTCCCGTGCAAAAATTAAAAATCACCCCCTGACAAAAAGAAAAAATACAGAAACTGTGACTGTTGCATTTTTGATGAATGATTGTAGTCAGTACTAATCAATGTGACAAACATATTGCATTTCTTGTGGCTGCTTCGCAATAAAAGACCCATGTTTCGCCAGTTGAACAGTTTTAATGTGAAGCAGCGGCAGTAGGAAATGATCCGTTTGCATTAGCAGTAACTTATTACAGCTTGGACAACGTAAAGACAGCGAAGAGTGAAGGGTGAGGCTGTTATCAATGAGATGAAATTGCACTGCATTACACACAACATGACTTTTCGTGTGAATCTCTCACGCTGGGTTGGAATTAATCCATCGCGGGAATGGCCGCCACTACCATTAAAGATTACTAAATATTGCTGAATGTAAATATATTGAATGGCTATTGCAGACGAAATGCTGACCATAAATAGTATCATGAAATATAGCATTAAAAAAAAAGGAAAGTAAAAAAGGATACTTTATAGAGTACTGAGAATAGCCCTTTAACTGCCAGTTGGCCTTTCTACAGACATACATATAGGATTTGTCATCGGACTTTTAGCTTAGGACAGTGTATTTGCATGTTTTAGACCATTTACGAGATACTTTACATTACTTAAACTTTACAAATTGAAAACTTAAATATACAAAAATTCAAAATCAATTCAATGAACATCATGGCTGCTGATATTTCTGTCAGTTACATTATAACAGTACTTTGATAACAACAAATGCAGGATGATCTACTTGAAGGTTTGACATCTCAGCAATGGTTTTCTCTTGCAGTAATGTAAAGTGCAGCTCTATATATGCTATACAGCTATATCCTGTTAGCCTGTCCTCTTAACCAGTCACCAGGCAGATCCTTTATTTATTTATTTTTGTTTCTAATTAAATAGAGACAGGAAGAAAAGACAGGAAAGCCCTCTGGATATTGTTGGTACACCGCATGAACTTGACAAATTGATCCGCAAGAACACAAATAATGCGATTTACAGATGGTTAGTTCAGATTGAAATATGTCTCCTCTTTCCTCCTGACAAATGTATAGGCTACAAAACTGTAGACATGTCTGTGTGTCAGTGACGTTTCATCCTCATCTCCATTTTAGCATTATTGCAACTCATTTTTGCAAACTGGCAGACCCTTTTCCTTTTTAAAAAATAGGTCAGTGGAAAAGAGTTTGGGAAGATGCCGTTGTTGTGCAGCTGTGTATTGGAAATCCGGGCAAGATAGGTCTTGTTCCGCTGGCGTCTGCAGCCTTAGTCCTAACGAGAACCAGATGCTCATGAATCAGGCCATTGTGGCTGGCTCGGCCAGTGAAGCACTTGCACTAAAACC
The DNA here is from genome assembly GCA_916701655.1 of Sebastiscus albofasciatus. Lineage (NCBI taxonomy): Eukaryota > Metazoa > Chordata > Actinopteri > Perciformes > Sebastidae > Sebastiscus > Sebastiscus albofasciatus. The sequence goes on along the minus strand of CAKAOI010048443.1, from coordinate 475,863 downwards.
TTCTCTTACACACACACACACACACACACACACACACACACACACACACACACACACACACACACACACTTCCCCCACCTCCTCATCATCCCCCTCTGCCCTTCTTTCACTCCCACTCTCATTTCATCCCTAGCTCATCTACCGTATGACCGCTCACCCACTCACTCTCTTTCTGCCAGGTTCCTGTTCAGGTCAGTCAACTTCAGAAGCAAGCCCAACGGCCCTATGCTGGTGGCCACCTACTGGCCAGACCTGCCTGCCAAGATAGACGCCGCCTATGAAAACCCAACGGAGGAAAAAACAGTGTTCTTCGCAGGTATGCTGGAGAAAACAAAAAAACGTGGAGAAATTTAGACCTTTCTGAATATCCAATGACATATTACATGAACTGTTCACCCTGTTCATATGCATCCTCCCTCTATGGTGATAAGAGAAACAGACTTCCATGAGTAATGAAGAGGTGTCTCCATTCTTTTACCATTTGGATTCCCTTAACGGCGGCGTTTCTACGAAGTGAAACATTAGGAGAAGCAGGAATGTTGGCTGAGCACTCTTGTGTGCGGTGTGCACTCTTGGGACACTTAAGATGTTCCACCATAGTTATTAGTGGTTTATGATACGTTCTTTGCATTTTACTAATATGACAACCTTCCTGAATACTGATGAAAGTTATATAATATATCCGTCAGCTTCGAAGACATTAACAGCAGGACTGGTTTGGTTATAGGGGAGACTTACTCCACCGAATGGTTAACCGATTATCTCATACTGACGATGTAATAATAGATTTGGAGGTATATGGGATAATACCTTGATCAGACCGTTCTGTGTTAAAATAATTACCAACCATCAATAAAACATATGTCTTCAGTGTTATTTTATCCTCACTAACTCTTCCCTCTCAGGCAACGAGATGTGGGTCTACAAGGCAGATGCGCTAGAGAGAGGCTATCCCAAGAGGCTCACCAGCCTTGACCTCCCCACTGACCTGCAACAAATCGACGCTGCCTTCAACTTTAGGAAGAACAGGAAGACTTATCTGTTTGCTGCGGACAAATTCTGGAGGTGAGCAGGAGCAGCGTAAAAAACCCTTGTCTGACATACCATAGCTTGTGCTGTTGGTGTCTTCACCTCTTGTTGCAATACTGGGCTACGTCTGGATCTAGTTAGCGCTTGGTGTGACCTAAGCTGCACTGTAAACCACAACAGCTCTGTTAGCCCTTGCACAACATGGGAAAAGTGTTGACGACTAACTGTTTTATGGAAGACTCACTGGTGTGTGTGTGTGTGTGAGGGAATTGTAAAGCACACGTTAAAGGATTATACTGAATGCACTTTTATTTTGTGTACAGATACGATGAAGAGAGGAAGGCAATGGACCCTGGCTTCCCCAAACTTATTGCTGATTCCTGGAATGGCATCCCTGATGACTTAGACTCTTCCTTCAGTCTTAATGGCATTGGTAAAAAAAAAAAATATTCTTTTCCCATAATTTGTAAATTTATAGGCTACGTATGATTTGATGAAGGACCATTTAACCTTGAGGTTTTGCAGCGTGGTCCTTTGCTACAAATTATACAATACTTAATCTACCACAAGTTTCGATCAGATTTTCAATTATATCTTCCTAGCAGCACTGGTTTCAAGCCAAGTCATTACATTATAACAAGACTAAGAGTCTACACCCACTCTCGCGGCTCTCTGTGAGGCTGCTTTGAGCTACATGCTAACATGCTGATATATAGCAGGTATAATGTTAACCATTGTCACCATTTTAGTTTAGCATGTTAGCATGCTATCATTTGCTAATTTGCACCTGGATGATGGGAATTAGTTTTGCAATTTTGGACAAATACAAATTTAAATTTTGACCTCATTAAAGGAACAGTGGTGTGTAGCATTTTGGGGGATCTATTATCTGAAATGGAATATAATATTCATAACTATGTTTTCATTAGTGTATATTAGTGTTTATTATCACCTGAAACTAAGAATCATTGTCTTTTCGTTAGCTTAGAATGAGCCCTTCATATCTACATAGCGAATGGGTCCTCTTCACTGAGTCCGCCATGTTGCTCCACCATGTTTCTGCAGTAGCCCAGAATCGACAAACTCTGGCTCTAGCGAGAGCCTTTCATAATTTTACGTTACCTGAAGGCCATCGTAGTTTTCTGACACGCTTGTGAAACTGGTAACGTGAGCCACAGAGTGCAAAGCCATAGTACCGCCAGCCACTGTCTGACTTCTGTTGCTCCTAAAGTATTGTTATTATGGTAAGGATGGCCTCTGAGCGAGGCGAATGGTGATACCACGGTTTTGAACGCTGCGATTCACATTACCGCAGTCTTTGAAAGGGAGGATTGAGCGGAGGGGTATTCGGTTGGTTGCAATGTACCCTACAGTAGTTAGTGTGTGTACCTTTAAGAATGCTAGAAATAAATGTGAGAGGAGCACCAAAGTTATTACAGTTCATCCAAATGAGGAAATGAATGTCTGTACAAAATTTCAAGGCAAGCCATCTGATAATGGTTGAGACATTTCACTCAGGACCACAAATGTCAACCATGTGGTGGCATTAGATGAAAAGTCAGAGGATAATTTAAGTCATCAGGATTCATCCTTCATGCACCATGAATATCTGTGCCAAATTTCTTGGCAACACATTCAATAGCTATAGAGGCATTTCACTAAAAATTGAAAAATGTCAACCTTATGGTGGTGCTAGAGGAAAAGTCAGTGGATGATCAAAGTCATTATTCTTAAACCTCTGGGGACCATGAACGTTTGTGCAACATTTCATGATCCAATAGTTAGAAATAGTGAGACAGTTCAGTCTGGATCATATGGAGGACCGAACGATGGACAGACTTTACCATCCCTAGACCTACGTCGCTAGCATGGCTAAAAATTAACAACATCATTTTGTGACAATATGAATACCATAAACTAATCTTTAACAACATTACATAAATGCTACACTAATGTACCAATAACTCTTGGAAGGGCTACCAAAAAATTGTGAAGGATCACTCTATTAGTCGTAATTCCAAGAATAGAGACAAAATAGCAAAAGGCAGCCTCAGTCTACAACTGTGTTTAAGTCTTGACCTAAGGGAAAAAGGATTTTTGTGGTGGTTGTGGTGCTTCGATTATATCTGGATTAGAGCTGGTGCTCTGTGTGCTAGTTCACAGTGTTCAGGCTGGCATTCTTCTGGTTAGATTGCAGGTAAATCGAGTCAGCTCTATCAGCGAGTCTGGCACTGTGCCTCTGCCAATAAAACCCCTCATATACCACATCCCGGTAAGCAATGACGCCATCTAGCCAGAAATGAACAGTTTCGAGGAACTGAGTGAAAAGAGAGGAAGTAAAACGTGGCCAAAGGGAGTAGTTCTGAAGTTAGGGAGTCATCTGTGGCCTGATGTTGATAGAAGACAGTCTGAGGGAGAGCAGTTGCTTTATGTCTCTCATGCTGTGAGTAAATACCTCATGATGGTTTATGTTAGCTTTAGGGCATTGCAGGTAGAGTGCAAGAAATACATGGTAATGAATTTTCATGTGTCCTTGAGGTTAGAGGTGGTATGCAGATTTTTGTTTATGGCAAGTGACCAGGGATTTTTCCATTACTGCTCTCCTAACATACACGCATTACTGTAAGCATCCCGTAGCCCCCTTTCCCCACACAGTGGTCAGACATATTTATATAAAGAAAGTCTGTGCCCCTCTACAGAGGCGCCTCTGTACAGTAAGCTTCCTGATTAGCATGATTCGGAGAGAGAGGCTTAAAGCAGCAGTAGGTAGAATTGGAGCAAATATGATAAAAAAAAGTTATTTTTATAAAACGGTAACTATATCCTGATAGTAGTGCATGAGACAGTTAATCTGAAAAAAATCATGTGCCTCTGTGTCCTCCAGTGCTCCCAATGGCATCTGCAAGATTTCACAGACTGGAGGAAAACAACCAATCAGAGCTGAGCTGGAGCCTTACCGTCTCTGAGCAGCTGTCAATCACTCGCGAACTCCGATCAAACGGTCAAACTAGGCAGCGCTAATCAAATATGAATCAATATTCTGTTACTGTAATGCCTATTTCGCACCTTAAATGTTTTCAGAAACATCGTGTAGTGTACTGTTTAGTTGTCAAATGAGAACGTTTTTGACCCGGCTGCTATTTTAAGATGCATTGAAGAAATACCAAGCATTGCCCACCAGCTGGAGCAAACTTTCTTATTTTACAGCTAGACAGTACACTACAAGATGTTTCAGAAAACATTTTATGCAAGAAATAGGCATTATATTAACGGATTATTGATTCATATCTGGTCAGCGCTGCCTAGTTTGACAGTTTTATCAGAGTTTGCGAGTGATTGACAGCTGCCTCCGTTGAATGAACAGCCAATAGGAACGCTCTCTCTGAAATGACCTGTGATTGGCCAGTCTCCCGTCATGAGCTAGATTTTTTAAAGCCAGAAAACAGAGCCATGAGGAGGTGCAGAAGTCTGGTTTTCTCTCAGAACACTTGAATTACAATATGTTGAAAGGTTATTATGGAATTTTTGCCCAATGATGCCAAAAATATTTTGTCTACCCTCGCTTTAAAATTAGCTTCAGCAGAACCTGATTTGATGCTTTAAGCCTTGTCACTTTGATTGAAACTGATTATATTGTTTCTCTGTATGCTTTTATTAAAGTTTGATTATTTTGTGGTTATTACATGGAAGTTTACCACTTGTTTTACACAAGCTATTTCAGCAAATAATGAAGTGTGCATTGTGCTTGTCTTTGACAGATTACAGTTACTTCTTCAAGGGCAACCACTATTTCAAACTGGAAGACAGCAGCTTGAAGATCGTCAAGTTGGGTGAAATCACAAAGGACTGGCTCGGTTGTTGAACATTTCCAAAACTTCTCGCAACTGGCTAATTCCTGTAATGACATCTGACCTCGCAAGGACATTGTCATAGTATCGCACACAACTTGAGGTCGCGGCAGTGCACACTGTTGTAAGTTTGTTATCCTGGCAAATCTGCACGCTTCTGTGGGAGACATGTCCCTTCCAGCCTGTATAACCAGACTCCAGCTGTGTAGACGGGCACCTCGGGACCTTCTACACAGGCTCAACATAGGCAACTGGATATTTTTGCTATATTACTGTGTGATGTTGACATTTTATTTGTTATGCTGATGCAGATTTATTTCAATATGTAACCCCCGTTTTATTGTTTTATAGTTTTTTTATTTGTTTTTTAAAAACTCAGACATCAGGTATGTCAACACTGCATCGAACGCGGTGCTTTACTGTGCTGTGAGATTTTGCCGTTGCAAATTTTATTCTGAAAGGCTGTTTTTACACCATATGAGGAATTCATGTTGGCTTGGAATTACTTCTATGTCCAGTGTACTAAGTGCAGTTTTATAAATGTATCAGTTTTAATTCATTTTTTCATTGTTGTGCAATACATTTGACAAAATTAATTTGCACAGTTTTTGACCGAAAATGGTGCTTTAGAGATTGCTTTTTTGCCTATAGTCCTATATATATACAGTATATATACATTTTATATTCTGTGTAACTATGTCTGACTACTTAGTATCCTCTGGATGTTAGAAAGTAGTATTCGCAGGCACACATTATTCTTCATTTGGTTAGCACTTTGTATAGGACTATAAAAGGGAACTGCTCAATACGGAGACCAAATTATTGTCTTTGGAGCTCTGTGTTGCATTTCCCTTCACCAAGGGTACAGGAAGATTAAAGGCACAGGTTGCCTCTAGAGGCTGTATTGGTTTGCTGCATGATGGAATCATGACAAGAGTACCGCAGTAGTATTGTTTAATAATCTTTTTTTTTTATATTCTCTTTTCTCTCTTGGGTTTTAACAATACAGTCATTGTGTTTTGTGTTGTTTTTTAATGCTTGTGCACTTTGTTACTGTCATCAATAAAGATGGTCAATATAATGTGGTTCAGTTATAAACAAAGGAACAACTCTATATACTTGCAAAAAGAAGTTATCCATTAAGCTTGTGAATTCAGCTACCAAATACCAAATAACATGTAACTGTAGATAGATGGATGGATGGATGGATGGATGGATCGATAGATAGAGAAGTCTACTGCTATAATGTGTAAGCAAATCAACTGTATTTGCTAGAAACAATGCATTGTGTTTTGTGAGCTCATCATATGTTTAATAGGAATATATGGGATTTTTTTAAATTTTCTTTTTTAATTTAACCTTTATTTAACCGGGTTAGTCCCATTGAGATCAAGAACTTCTTTTCCAAGGAAGACCTGGCCAAGACGGTCAGCAGCAAGAACACAAAGTTGCAGACACAGACACAAATAGAGATAAAATACAATTCACAAACACTAAAAGCACTAACATTTGCATTAAAAGAGAACTATCTAAAGACAAATGGGGGGATAAAAAGGAATTTAAATCTAAAGTAACTAGTATAGCTGTATAATACATGCTTACATACATACATACCACATAATGCATACTTATACTTTCCACCACTGCTAGAGAAACCAGTTTTCTTTTTTTTATTTAAGGGCAGCACCAAAATGAGAATTGTTTATGAAACTGCACCACCATGTGGACATTTATGAGAGCTTGTAAACAAAATATGTTAATACGTCACATTTTCCCACCTTGAAATCGATGCTCATTCGCTACTTGCGCAATAATAATATAGTATTGTTGGACATTATGTTATGCACAGATTGATAAAAAAAATCGCAATTTCTTAATCAGTATTTTGCACAAAGCACATGACATGCATGGTCACTTGATAGCACCATTTTGCACCTTTTTTTTGCATGCATCTGAATCTAATATTAGAAATACGTCTCATGGAATAATAGCAGCATGCAAACATTCAAAGATGATTCACAGATTGTTAAAAAAAGCATGCAAATCTGTCTTTAGGCTTCACATAAACACAGACAGCCTGATGAGCCCTGCAGGCAGCCTGCAGAGCATGTTGGAGGCGGAGCCTGCAGACGCTGCTGCTGCTGCTCTGCCTGGTTCCTCTCTCGCTGCTCCGTATGATGATCGTCTGATATGGGACTGAAATGAGAGAGAGTAGGGTCCCCGTTGTATGTGAGGAAGTGAAATGATAACATAACGACAGCCTCGACTTAAAAAAAACACACACATTTTGCCTGTTGTCTTCCTTCCTTCGCTCACCGACGCGGACTGCAATGCCGCCGCAGCGAGTCTTCGCCCTGCCGAGGCAACAATCTCTGCTGCTGCCTGCGGTCATCAACCCGTTCGTTCAAGACACCAAACTAACCAAAGCTACTATCCTTAAAGTGAGTATGGGCATTTTGCATCAATGGTCATACAAAGGCAAGCTTTTGTAGAGTATAGTCATCGCTATTGGCAACACACATACACACACAAACACACTGGCTGCTGCTGCTGTGCAACCATGCAGGCCTGTAATCTTCTCTTTGACAATCGGCTTGTAAAGCACCAAACAATGAGAGCCCTTGTTGTTGTGTGCTTTTCTAGAAAGCTGTCCAGTGATGTGGATTTCCACACTCGTGCATAATGTCTGAAAAAATGTCAACAACCCTCAGCAGGCTGATCCCTTTATATGGTGTGTATATACAGGCCTGTAATTTATGATGTGTGTGTGTGTGTGTGTGTCCCTCTCCATCCATGCAGTGTGTCCTCCTGGGGATCTTCCTGGTCCCTGTCCGTGCCATCTTTCTGTCCCTGGTTCTCATGGTGACATGGCCAGTGGCCGTCATAATAACCCTCAACCATCCTCTGAAAGGAGCCGTGGAGCCAATGACAGGCTGGAGACGGTAACTATAGGATACAAACACACACCACCCCATCTCACTGCAACACAGATTCCCACAGAGCCATCCCACACCTCACAGGCACCACCACATCCTTCAGACTCACCAGACTGGCATCATGAGTGGATATCATGGACTTGCATTTATATAGTGCTTTTCTAGTCTTCCGACCACTCAAAGCGTTGTTTACACTACATATCATTATTCATCCATTCACACACTGATGGCAGAGGCTGCTAAGGTGCCAACTTTGCCCATCAGGATCTAATCTAAATATTCATTCACACACCAATGGCTATGCTTTCGGGAGCAATTTGGGGTTAAGTGTCTTGCAATTTGGGGTTAAGTGTCTTGCTCAAGGACACATCGACATGTGACCTGGAGCAGTCGGGGATCGAACCACCAACCTTCCGATTGGTGGACAACCTGCTCTACCCTCCGAGCCACAGCCACCCATATCAGACTCACTTAATCACTTATACAACTCAAATTACTTAAAAACGTAATAATAATCGCACCCTGCAGCTGCCTTTTCTTTACACGTACATAATAGTACATTTTCCAAGATTCAAGAGTTTTATTTGTCACGTACTCATACAGGATGTGCAGTGAAAGTTCACTTGGTTTTAAGTAAATTGAACTTTGCCTAATGCAGTTACCTTATAGTGCTTTTTTACTTCCTTCTACCAGTGCAGTGTTGTGCAAACATTTTGTGTTTGCAAAGCAACTGCATTTGCAAACACTGCGACCATCATCTTGTCGTCATGTAACCCACAAAGAGGTAGTTGACCTCTAACACTATTCTGTTTTTGCAAGTGTGAGCCACCACCCTATTCAGTGCATAGCTATAGTTCGAGGCATACATTGAGATTTGAAAAGAAAATATTGAGTTTCACTTTACTAAAATAGTGCCTTTTTCTAAAGCAAGTAGCAGAAGCAGTAGTGTGTGTTTCCTGGGTTTTGTAAACTGGACAGGAAAACACAGCGATGGCAGCACATTCTCAAAATAATAGCTCCTGACGTGACTTGAAGAATGTGCAGCTGCTTGCATTACTGACAAATCATGTTTCTCTCTAGATCATATCTGCACCACAAACACTACTTAAGCTCAGTTCACCTCAGTTCTCAGAAAGGAAGGAGTCAGTGGTATGAGCGGGGCTTCATAGAAGGAACCGTAAGAGTGAATTAACTCTTATTAATAGAAGCCATATAATGGGTATTATTATTATGTTTATTATTTATATTAATTAAATTGGTCATCCAATTGGACAGTGTATATCCACACAGTATGAATACAGTAAATAAATGTTTTAAAGCTGCAGTAGGTAATATTTAAGCAAATATGATTAAAAAAAGTATTTTTTTTATAAAACGGTCACTGTATCCTGACAGTAGTGCATGAGACAGGTAATCTGAAAAAAAAGCATGTGCCTCTGTGTTCTCCGGTGCTCCTAATGGCATCTGCAAGATTTCACAGACTGGAGGAAAACAACCAATCAGAGCCGAGCTGGAGCCTTGCCGTCTCTGAGCAGCTGTCAATCACCCGCAAACTCCAATCAAACGGTCAAACTAGGCAACGCTGATCAAATATGAATCAATATTCTGTTACTGTAATGCCTATTTCTCTAGTGGTTGGATTGTATTTTACAATCCAACCACTAGAGAAATAGGCATTACAGTAGCAGAATATTCCTGAGTATTTTACCTCTGAGTACCAAACAGGGCGCGTCCTTTACAACTGTTCAGTTATGCAAATAGTAGCTGTTGTGTGTACACAGTGTGCTGTTCTAACAGGTAACAAGGAAACTCTTCTGACCTTAGACCACAGCTATTTTAATGGTTATGACCAAACATGGTGTGACGGAAGTGACGGAAACAAGAGAGAAGCTTATCTTTCTCACCTACTTATTGCTTTGCTGTTAACAGACTCAGATATTCTCAGGGGGGGGGGGGGTTAAAGCACTGAAGCTTAGGGTTTGCAATGAAAGGACAAGATTACTAAATAGTAAAATTTCACAATTGGCAATTAAAACTGACAACTTAAAGCTCCAATAAATGATGTTTGTGATGTTTCCATTGAATCAAAACAAAACTCCACAAACCACAAACAAAAGATACATACTACTGTTTAGTCACACAAAAGTATGTTGAACGATAGCACACATATTGGGTTTGCAGTGCATAGTATGCGATATTGGACGAAGAAAATATCTTACTAGCCATAATAACCTAATCAACTGCTAGTATATCAAGGTGTTTTTGATGCTTTGTGTTTGTGTGGGAAGCTTTTCTGCTCCCAAAACTGCGTTATGTCACATTAAGCTTCCTGCCGCAACGAGCAGAAAGATTAATGCGGCTTTAAATAGTCAGAGGTTTGTATACTCTGGACAAAAGTTTTAAAAGTTCCACATCATTATTCATAATTTTGTCTCAAGGTCTCAATCTACACTATGACTTCCCGCCCTTTCCTCCAGATTATGAGGAAGTAACTGGTGCAGCAAGAAAAGTACAAAATGGTGCAACTCTTCCTGTTTCTGCAACACTTTTGCTCAGTCCAACACTGACATTTTGCCCCCTTTCACATGATAGCCCTGGATGTGATAATGAACATTTCAACGCAGCTGATCCCAGTGCATTTTGAACTACAGATTTATTTTTTCCATTTAACAAAATTTTCCATAAAATTCAATAATCTAAAATGTCCCGGCCATCTCCAGGTTCATGTGTCGGAGAGTGATGGCTGCCTTGGGGAGGGCTTACTACTTCTGCATGGGCTTCAGAGTGGTGGTCAAGGGCAAGCAGGTTGACAGCGGCGAGGCCCCCATCCTGGCCGTGGCCCCCCACTCCACCTTCTTTGACGGGATCGTGTGCATCGTCGCGGGCCTGCCCTCCACCGTCTCCCGGGTCGAGAACCTGGCTACACCCATCTTTGGCAGTGAGATACTTATCAATTGCTTTGCTGATTTGATTTGCTTCATGAACTGTCATGTAACAGTGATATCATCAGGAAGTGACCATCTAATGAAATGGCCCTGTCCTATTTAATGTTAATAAAGCCATGCAATTAACCAAGGCTCAGGCATTAAATAATCAGTGACAATTAGTATTTTCCTCTTCTAAGTGTTTGCGTTAATGCGTGTGTGTTTTTTTGCCCTCTCTGCAGGGTTTGTGCGCTGTCTTCAGCCAGTGCTGGTGTCCAGGAAGGACCCAGACTCCAGGAAGAATACAATCCAGGAGATTGAGAGCCGAGCCAAGTCAGGAGGCCACTGGCCACAGGTCTGTCTCAACACAAAAAAAAAATCCCCAAGCAAAAAATCCCCAACTCCTCAGGGAGGCAAAAACGTGTGTGTTGAAAAAAGAGAGAGCTACCCGAAGTTAAAAAGAAAATATACCCATGTGACGAAGACATGTGCGAAACAAGTATCTGGAGTAGCCAGCCAGTGGGAAAAAGTAGCCATCTAGGGGGGACAGAAAAGTTTTGTCTGTAAAAGCATATTTTTATGAGTTTTCCTGCCTGATTGTAAACATGTAGTAAATTATTGTAAAGAAAAATTAGGCTTCTTTGGGGTTTTAGCCCACACTGTCTGTAAATAGCTATTAATATTTAATTTATTGATTTAGTCCTGACTGATCAGAGTGTTTGTAATTAAGAAATCATTAGACCTTATTATTTTTTTTTAATTTATTGACACCTTCCCTGAAAGGTTTATCAAGACATGACACAATGATGGTTAATGGGTTTTACTAGAAACATAAATGTACTCTTATTCAATGAAAATAAACAAGGTTATTTAAAGGGGGGACATGTTTATAATACCATGTTTTATTTAGACTATGTATTGGTTTCAAATTTATAAAATAAACCTATGCCAGAAATAACTCTAAAATAAGAAAACATGTGGATCACTAAATCAACGCAACTTCCAAAAGCGCAATGCAAAGATAATTCATACATTCGTTCATGCATTCATTACATCCATAAACATCTGTGTGGCGTATATGGAAAATGCAGCACTGTCAGAGGACTTTTTAATGCTTACGACGCGATTGTCACATTGCTGCCACCGATGTTATCTGAAGTAGCCCGTCCAATGATAGACAGGCACGTTTGTCTATCATCCTCATCATGCTTGCGCAAGTCGACCCACAACCCGCATGCGGGCGGGTTCGGGTGAGTTTCACACCATAACCCAAATTGATATGAAAAAAACATTTGCCGAAAAAAACGAGTATGTTACATCCCTGAGTATTAGCATTGGTTATAGTTGCAGAGAAAAGTGATGTAATCTTAGAAAACCCAAGAGCCGTAACTCAGGATGTTGGTTTGGTTTCAGAGTTTCCTTTGTCAGTTTTCGATGACCCCAGAGAATTATACTTCTTTTTTTAACACCATCAGAGAATTAGCAGAGCGCATACAATGTTGACTCAAACTAGCATACTTTGCATGTTGTAAGGGAGCAGTAGCATAACATTGCATACTTGATAAAACTTGTGATTTCAACATTTACTGATGAAGCTTTGTTCCTCAGGTCCTGATATTTCCAGAGGGAACGTGTACTAATCGGTCATGTCTCATCACTTTCAAACAAGGTAAGACATGAAACGTAAATGTAAAGTTTCTGCTTCTGTTACGAGGAAAATTATAACAGACAAAATAAAAAAATCACAAACAACTTTTTACTAACAGTTCCTTCTGTTGCTTATAGCACATCCAGCATTTTCACTAAATCTAATCCACCGAGAGTAAAAGGCTGCACAACAGAGAGAACAGTCGACACTACACTGCTCCATTCATTCATTATATGATGTGCTTCGTGCATTGATTTGTTGTTAATGGATAACCACAAAACTGGGTTTGAGTGAGGTGGCAGAATTGGAATGTGAGCTTTGTTTAGCCATACATGACGCAACAATTCAACTTTAACTCATTCATTCATAATAAGAAGTCTCCATGATACTTTAACACTGTGTTCCACCTCCACCTCTAGGTGCCTTTATCCCAGGGGTCCCTGTGCAACCTGTGATTATGAGATATCCCAACAAACTGGTGAGCGACTGTTATTGTGTAATACAGCGTTAATATATGTTACCTCACATCTTGAGAGCCAGATTCACAGAAGATAATTATATAGAGGCAGAGCCAAAGATGAAATGCATCCTGTTGGAGTAGTGTATACACACGTACAATATAAATAATAGCATATCCATCCAAGCAAAAGTACATGGATTTTTATCAGTAAATCTGCACATCTTTGAGGGGACATTGTTGACAACCTCTCATGTTATTTGCCATTTCAGTTTTTATGAATACGTCTGAACTGTCCAACTTGCATGCAATCAGTCCCAACGAGAGACTGATAGCAACACCAGAAGCTCGGTTGTATACCATTGTATCCCTTAATGTCTTAATGTTTTTCTGAAGGTTTAAACATTCCCCTGTATTTCTTCCTCCAGGACACGGTGTCTTGGACTTGGCAGGGTTTCAGCTCGTAAGTATGCTTTCTGCAGTTTCTCACGTTTTACTTATAGTATGCATGTTTGCTGAAAGTGGTGTGTCTGCTGCTACTTTTTCTTAGGCAATAAACACGATCATGACGCACAATAACAGCAACATTATTGCCTTGTTTTGCAACAACTGTTGCTACTGTGAAATAAATATGTAACTGACTGTCCTGCTTGTGTTATGTGCAGGAGGACGCTGCTTCTTCTGACTCTGTGCCAGCTGTACACCACAGTAGAGATAGAGGTAACAGCCATTCCCCAACATGTGCTTCTTAAGATACTACAAACTGCTTTTGTTGTTTAGCTATTAAAAAAATGGATGTGAAGAAATTGTAAAATAAGCATTTTATGTCATATTTTATTGTTATTCATGATTTTTCTCCAAAGCGCAACTTTAGCTTCACTTTTAGTTTTACCGGTTGTATCAGTGCCACACTCTGCTATTGAATTAAACTAAAGAAAGCTAAGTGTGTAACCTTAATTTGCTTAAATGTAGTCGTTGGATTAAGCACGAGATGCGTTTTCTGCATTCATGGATTTGGTTTCCATGCAAAGCTTTACGAGTTTACTTTCTGCTCGACCCTCCTTGTGACCTTTTTCATCTGTTTTTTCCCGTTTTTCAGTTCCTGCCGACACATATCCCCACAGAGGAGGAGAAGAAAAGCTCTCCACTGTTTGCTAGCAGAGTGCGAGACACTATGGCCCAGTAAGTGTCGATTGGTCTGAAACGCACATTCCACTGTGTATTGCTCAAGCACAGAGACAGTACAGCAAAGTGCAATAGAAAAGCTTAAGTATATATGCTTATAAAAGTAATAAATGCAATGTTAAACACATATGGAATACATGTAAGTTGATGAGAAAATTAAATAAGTGGTGAAGAAGAGGATGCTGTTAAATATGACGGCCACGATTTCTATTCAACCAATTATTTGTAGTCCTTAGCAGCGGCCCGGGTTCGATTCCAACCTGTGGCCCTTTGCTGCGTGTCATCCCCTCTTTCTTTCCCCTTTCCTGTCACTCTCCAGCTGCTCTAATAAACGCAATAAAAGCCCTAAAAAATTATCTTAAAAAAATAGAGAACAGAGACATTGTGAATTTCAACAGTGAATAAAAGGTAGTAGGACATAATGGGTTTGGTGGTCCTCCCTCAAGAACATTTTAAGATTTTTGACTTAAAACTGCAATTTTCCATCATTTTGGACCATTATTATTACTAGTTATAGTTACAAGTATTACTTACACATATCCCAACCTTCGTCTGAACATTTAACTATTTTGGAAATGTTTGCCCAAAAAGAGCAGATTAAGATTTTTTTTTAAATAATGTTTAATTAATTATATTTGTTCACAAATAAAAAAGTTATGATGAACAGTTCACTAATTATTTTACAAAAAGGACGGAAACAATGTATTGATAAATTACAGCACCCTCGTTCTCATCCCCCTCCCCCGTGCCGCGTGTTGGCTCGTGCAGATGCTCCCCACATAGTATTTGTGTCCATACGGCTTATGAGGTGCGGGGCAAATACGCTGGCGTCGCACCGTTATGAATTTGAGCATTGGAACTACATTAGTGTAGGATGAGTTTGGTTACTGTATTCCTCTGATCTGTCTAGCCGTTGCATGTCTTCCTGGAACTGCAGCATCCAGTTCTTTACAAGCATCACAAGCATTTGAGCCGATCACTGTACGTGCAAACTGTCTGCTTTCAGGGCTTTGGGAGTTCCAGTGACAGACCACACATATGAAGACTGCCGTCTGATGATCTCAGCCGGTGAGCTAACGTTGCCCATGGAGGCCGGTCTGGTGGAGTTCACCAAAATTAGCCGTAAACTCAAGTAAGAACACCTCACTTAAAGTACACTGCAGGCATCACCAGACAGGGACATTAACAATGACATATATGGCTCGAAAGTTTAACGTTATGCAAAGTATGACATTCATCACGACTTCCTCCTTGTGCCCCGCTCCCTCAGTCTGAAGTGGGACAACATGAAGAAGGAGCTGGAGGGCTTCGCAGCCATGGCCAGCTCTTGTAAAGGAGGTCGAATCAACATCGAGGAGTTTGCCAGATTCCTGAAGCTGCCTGTCAACCCAGCCCTCGAGGAGCTGTTTGCACTGTTTGACAGGGTGAGAGACATGTATATCAAATATTTAGTTTTTATCTAACCAGAGCAACTTGGACCATCAAACAGAACCATTATGAATGACACTTAAATGCTGAATTTCCTTTAGTTGACACACAGCTAAGACTTGCATAAGTCTGGAATAAGTCTTAGTATAGTCAAATTGACCCCAACACCTCCTGCATGAATACCCTGCACCATAAATATAATGGTTGACAACATAATGTGCAACTATCTTCATATTCAATTTACAGAATTGCGTACACATGACATCACTGCATATCATGTGTACCGATGATAGTAAAATTGGGAGGTGTGGGTTCAGGATTTATACAGCCTGGCAGAGGAGACTATGATCAACGTAGTGTGGCCTCCTTCACTGGTAGCTATGTCTACCACAGGTCTGAATGGGAAGTATAAAAACAGCCTCCAACATCCAGTTCAATGAGGATCCTTTTTCCTCAGAACATCTGTGCCTCAGAATTTTCCAGTAATTGAGAATTGCAATTTATAGAAATCACTTATGTTATTATATATTACCCTTTATTTTTCCAACACTCCCTTTAACATTCAAAACTGATTATGCTACACATTGCCAGTCTGTATTTTTAGACCATAAAGGGCAAAGTAGCATCCATTATAATAATCTGTGCATTTACCGACTCATGTATTTGCCGTCTCTTTGACCCTGTCTAGAACGGAGATGGCACCATAGACTTCAGAGAGTACGTCATCGGCGTGACCATCCTGTGTCGACCAGCTAACACCGAGGACGTGCTTCGAATGGCTTTCAAGGTACCACAGAAATATTGTGACATTGCTGTGCTCCTACTAGGGCCTGAGGAATTAGCAGTGCTCTATTTTAATGTACGCTGAATAAAGATACAGAGAAATGTGTATGGTAATATCCCTCTCTATCAGGTCACCCAAGGTCACCCAAGCTGGTACTCCCTAGGGCTTCTTTAGCGTGTGAAAACAGCCTAAATTCTTCAAGGCTTGTTATCAGAAATACCTGCATTCCGATCAACAGTGTACATAAACTGTACTCCCTACTCCCTGTTCAGGGAATGTTAGTTAAGGGAACATCCCTCGACAAAATTCCTCCATTCAGAACACCCTGCAGACATCACTTCCTCCATGCGTCAGTAACGTAAAAACACCATGGATACCCGTTGCTGCCACTGTGAAAATTTGACACTACTGAAATAAAATATTGAATATCTCCGGCCAGGACCCTGAATTAATAGTTATCAATAACATTATTGTTGAACTCAATACACAACCAACAAATTATGGTCCCATTTAGAGTCAAATAGACGATAAAGCAGGGTATGCTTTAGGGCGGGGCTACCTTGTGATTGACAGGTTGCTACCGCGGCATTGTCCGGTCTGGGAGTTGTCCGTGTTTACATCTTAGAACTTTAACCCTTTCACAGTGTGTTTTCAATTCATGAAAATGAATTGTAACATTTCGGTTGCCTAAAAATGTGGTACTTAGCTCCATCCTCTCGTGTCACCTCTGGTTGCAATAAAACAAATGGCGACGGCCAAAATGCCGAACTCAAGGCTTCAAAGCGTAGTCCACAAACCAATGTGTGACTAGGTCCACTTATATACAGTCTATGGATGCAGTGCAATGTCAAGCAGACATTTCTGAGATATAACTGAGCTGTAACTAGAACCTGTGACAAATTATGTGCATATCTACAGTATATATGATGTTTATTATTTATACTAAATATAAAAAGTAAATATTGAAATTACAATAAAATAAGCAGAATGCAAAAAAAAAAAAGTACTAAATCCAAGCTAAATCAGCCAGATCTGGCTTTAGTTGACATTAGAGCACAGCAGACGGCACTGTAGGAAGAACAGAGGCAGCATTCAGAGAGGCTTGGATAATGTCAAGTTAACAAAGTCTGTCTGTTGTGGAGAGCATGGAGCCATTTCGCTGGCCATAAGGTCAAATGTGGTTTTGGATAAACAGTTCTGGTGTTTATGTAATATGAAGTGAAACGTTATTTTCGTCTAATTTCGACTAATTTAGCCAAAATTGATTTCCACAATTTAAAGTTTTTTCTAACCTGCCTGCCCATTTTCACACCTTAAATAACTATTAGTATTCCTGAACATGCAGACACATTTTTCTCTGTTTCTTTCCTCTGTCGTGCAGCTGTTCGATACAGATGAGGATGAGAAAATCACCCGAGAGGAGTTTACTTCTCTGCTGCGCTCCGCTCTGGGTGTGTCCAATCTGAACATGGCCAAGCTCTTCAAGGAGATTGATGCTGACGGCTCTGGTTTCATCACCTTCCGTGAGTACACTCCCAACGCCGAGCTACATTTTGCTCTTCTAACCTCCTTTTGCATTTCCAACAGGATATTATGAAATGGGAATAAACATATACAGTATTTTCGCATTATTATTTTTGCTTCCCTTATCCTGAGCTACACTGTATCCTAATGCTTTTCTCCGTGCCTGTGATTCTTCAGCTGAATTTCAAGACTTTGCCACGAGCCACCCGGAGTACGCTAAGCTCTTCACCACCTACTTGGAGCTTCAGAGATACCAAGCAATGCAGGAGGCGAGTCCAGGTGACCTGGAATTATCCGGCCAGGCCAGTTCAGAGTTAAAACAGGAGGACAGCACCTCTGATAAAAAAGATGACTGAGACTGAGAGGATGACCGTGAACTCCTACTCCTTGACTGCACTGAGAGACAGAACACTGTATCCACTGCGCTGAGAGGGAAAAAGCGAGAGTGTCATCTGCCCCCATGACTTTTAACAGATTCAAGTCATTTGCCACAACGGAGCCACATTATAAGTCATGTGCTTGCCTTTTTATAGATGGATTTTAGAGTGCTTCTATTTTCAATTTTTAGTGCCTTATAGAGATTTCAAAGAACCACTTCCCTGAGTCACTGCACAAGAAATGTCGTATTGCAGACTATTTTATCCCTAAAGTTTTGTGTGTGCGTGTGTTTTGGTTATGTGTTTATCATAAAAAAAAAATTAAAAGCTAGTTATAGGATGAAAATATGTCAGAAAAGTCACGTGGGCACTCAGTGTTTTAAAGGTGCTAGATTCTAAATTCAGAGCACTAGTATAGCAGGCTGCGTGTGCATGTTAGTGCATGCGAGTCCCAATGTGTATGTGTGTGCCCCACTGGCTAGCGGTTACTGCTGATAACGCAGTCCCGACCCAGGGGTGTTTTGACGGAAGCGTATCACCTCCGGTTTCCCCCAGGTAAACACTGTTAGTTCTGTCAACACTGTTTTTTGCACTGTTAGCACCGTTAGCTGTTAGCTGCCGGCTCAGCCGTCGCCATGTTGAGAGCCATGTGGAGGCACGCTCTCAATCATAGATATGCCAACACGTTCTCATCCCAACTCGTCACATACTGACTCTATTTGTCAGACCCCTCGGCGTCACTTTTAGGTCGCAGTAAACACGTGCTTAACGTTGTGAATTAAACAAAACCACTTGCTTAGGTTGAGGCAACAAGGGGTGCTCTGGTAGTTCACCTGGTAGACTGATGTACCAAGGTTGTGTCCTTACCACAGTGGCCCGGTGTTTGAATCTGACCCGTGGCCTTTTGCTGCATGTCATAACCCCTCTCTTTCTCTCCCCCTTTCATGAATATCACTATCAAATAAAGGCAAAAAAGCCCAAAAAATAATATTTTAAAAGAAAAGGTTTAGGGAATAAACCACTTAGTTAAGTTTAGGTAAAAAAAAAACATGGTTGGGCTTTAAATTACTATGTTTGTAAAGTGAAAATGTGACTTGAAGTTGTGAACATGGCACACGAATGAACAGCTGATTGTTACGTGAAAGTGAAACGTAACGCAAAGGACACGAACAGCGGTCTGCTGGATGAAAGCCTTGTGTTTGTTGGTCCCATCCACCACCACTCCTGCCCACCCGGTGTGCGTCTCTTTCGTTCTTTAAAATACGCCACCACAGCATTTTCTCTGAGTTTTTACTGTTGATGGATGGGTTTACATTGTAGTTAATGGAAAGCCCGGTGCGTTTACCGGTGCTAAAGGATGCCTCGTGCATTTACGCTCTGGGAAGTGGCTGGATATGCTCTGAATTTGGAATTTAGCACCTTTAGCTTTATAAGCCCTGCAATCTTTAGAGTTCTAATGTTAGTGACGTAATGTTTTATGATATACTTAAACTGCCTCACCATGTTTTTGACTTGGACACATCATCCTCTGTAGCCTGAGCTTACACTCGCTTGGACTTATTAGATGAACGTAGCTTTGTGTATTTTCTCCTTTGTCTTTGTGGTCCTCTGTAAATGAGTAAAGAAATTGCCAAACCAACACCTTTTTAAATATAAGCAAAGAGTCTTCGTGCTTCTGTGTTGCAGTATAATTAATGTACAGTAAGCTTTATCAAGATCTTTCCAATCTGGCAACCCACAGATGTTGTGTATTAAAGCTATGTCTACGAAGAGCATACATGCTGTGCATTACACTTTTTTCCAGTGCTCAGGGACACAGACCTTGTAAGACGGCTGTATAATTAGCCAGAGGTTTGCTTTGCATGTGTATCTATTTGCATTTCTACTGAAGACTGTTGTTGCTGAGACAGCAGCACGTCTATGCAGCTTTGAGTTTACTAAAGCAAACCAACCACTGAAAATAGGGCAATTTGTGAGCAAAAAGGCAACAGTGCTTCTTCACAACAGCATATCCCAGCGGGGTATGCTTTCAGATTAACTAGCGGCACTGTTATTTATTTAGCAAGGTGCATTGCAATTATGGGATTTTTTTTTCTTTTTTGTTAACACTGCAAAGTTTGCTTTTTAAAATAAAACAAGAATACAATTGTTATTTTGCCCGTGTTTTTATATTCACCACCGAGGGAACTTGTAATGACTTCCGTAGACTTTGTCTATAATGAGGCTTAATGAGGCTGTGGATGGACCGCTGGTTCTCTAAACCACCACCAGGTGCCAGTAGTTACCTACATAAATTCCATTATGTGTGTGTTTGTTGTTCTTCTGCTTGTGAGTACCACTTTGAGTTTGTCATTTTGGCCTGTCCTTTTAAATAATGGGAGAGCCAGACAACAATGAGGTTTAAATTAGAATCAGATTCATGGTGCGGCATGTATTGGAGTGTGCACATGTTGCATTTAACCAAGAGGCACTGAAACTGAAGATAAAGTATGATATGAATGAGTTCTGTTATCACCTCTATACCTTCATGCCAGCAGAAAATGAACGTGAATCTTTGATCTTGAACATTAAGATTTCAAGAAATCTATAATTTTATTTTATTAATTGTGTTACTGTAACTTATGTGCTATAATTGCTCAATTTGTATGCATCGCATGTCTTCATTTGGCCTTTCTGTGACACAACCTGTTTTCATTGTGATGTGGGAAGAAGACTGAATGATGAACAGATGCAGGATTTGTGTGCTAATGGAACATAAAGAAACACTATATAATGTGTATTGGAGACTTGAAGAACAATGTGTTGATAAAGACACATTATAAAGGATTCTTTGTGTGACAGTTTCTATATACCCTATGCCTTTTTTCCCTGTTTGAAGGCCACTTTTCCCCCAATATTGGACTATTTGTTCACATTTCCAAAACATATGTGTGGTGGTTTCTGTCTCTGTTTTATGTCAACGTATCTAAAAGCTGTGAATGGCCTTTTAGCACCCTGTAAACTTTTATGTCATCAATGCCTTTATTGTTTTTATTATTCATCTGCAGACAAGTTGTCGCCGCTCCAGAACAAAGACAAAAATACCAAATTTTCCCAGTCTGTTGTGGGGATGGTTATGTCGGAGTCTTTGGTAAATGAGCTGTCAGATAAGTCAGTATAAATTTGACAGTTGTGTCATAGATGTTGATATTGTAAATATGTTTCTTACTAATGGTGGTGGTTGTTATTATGTGTGATATATTCTTTTGAGTCGTGGATATTGTAGAAAATGTTCTTGAGTGAAATCAAACTTCTGGGTTAATTTATGGAGCGTTACTATGGTGTTGTTTTCAAACAGGTGTTCTAGGTGAGTAATTCCTTTGATTTTCCATGAGTTGTTGATTAGTCTGGGGTGATTTTCCATTAAGCTTCCAGAGTTGTGGATATGATTGTGGAGTGCAGTTATGTTCTTTTTTTTTGAGCATTAATATAGCAGCAAACAACTATTTGTTATGTAAAAATATAGAGGAGTAATGTCTATCTGAGCAGAGAATGACGTCACTCTCCCTCTGTGTGTGTTGTAATCTGAGCTTCTCTGTGCTTTGTTCATATAGCCGGGCCAGCTGGAACCAGCAAATTGGGGACACTCTCGTGAGATGGTTAAGGTTAGGCATTGACCTCACATAGTTAAGGTTAGGATAGGTCGTCAGGCAACAAGTCTCGCAAGAGTTTTTGCATGTTTTTGCAGATCTCAGATCAGATTTTGCAATTTGTGAGTTACTTTCTAGACACGACCGGGCTCAGAATTTCATATTGAGCATCTAAGGGTGGTTTAATTAATAAAAATGAAGCTTAATGGAGCGTAGTTGGAAATGATAATGGGATGAATTTTACTTCTAGTCTCTTGGGTATGATTGAGTTGCTCAATATGGTCCAGTTGCGGCCTGTAGCACCTCAGTAGCACCTCACATTGCGCCAACCTCACGCCACGCCCATTTCGGCTATGGTGAGTTGCTAGTGAGGAAGTAATCAATTCAGGAGAAAGAGATGTGATGGGGTGAGTAGTAGGCCTATGTGTATTCTCGTTTGGTAGGAGTTTTTAAGTCGCCAAGAGACAAAAGTCAAGTTATGAATTGTCAACTGTTTTGTGATGTTTGATCGGTCCAGTTTTGCGGAAATCGTTGTATTGAAGTGACCTCTAATATATGTGCTCGTCTATATGTCAATATAATTTATCAAGCAGAGGATTTGTGTAAATCATATGTAAATAAGTGTACAAAAAATAAATATTTTCATCAGATAGTCCCTTCCTTTTGTAACAAATGTGTTATCAGAATCAGATTTATTTGTCAAGTACATACATACACGAAATTTGACTCGGGTTTTATGGATGTCTTGAAACATAATTACACACAAAAATAGAAAAAAACTAAAGCCAAACAAAGCTGGACAAATAACGGTAAGGAATAGACAGGCACACAAGTGGTGACAAAATAAGTGTATACATAAATATTTGATAAATAACTATATATTGTCTATATACAAGTCAAGTGTTCTGTAAGTTGTAAACAATACTAATAGTGCAAAGAAATAAATACTGAATGGATACACAGGGACTGTAAATGTAAATCTATTTACTTATTGGTCAAATCATTACTTTTTTACTTTTTCTTGAACCCATGAATCCATTTTGGCACAACTGAATATTCCAGCTCAACTGCTTTCAGGAGAGTAGATCATCTGTAAGGAGGCCACGATGCTAATACAAACCTAATATATGCTGTTCTAAATACAACGAACGTCAATGTGCTCACACACACACACACACACACACACACACACAAAAGCACAGTCTTGCTCCATATGCACAGAGGAGGCTGAAATGAATGATGGAGAGCGGGTCGCTTCATTAAAAGCCCGCTGTTAGACAAACTGTGATTACCAGCTGTGATTTCCACCTTCAATTTGTTTTAACCTTTTCAAACGTACAGAGGCTCATTTCATTTTAATCAAAATTGATGAGAGGGCATGGAATCAATTAAGTGACATTGTTGCCGCGCTTGCAACAGTGCGGCTCCTTCCCTACCCACCGCAGCTCCCGCTCTCCTCTTTGGCCCCACACCCCTCCATCCTCCCTCTTTCCTCTGCATGGCTGTTGTATATTGCTGTATCCATTTCAGCCCTGCCCGGGGGGTGATCCTGTCGCAGTAGATTGTGGGAGATATGTGTTGGTAATGCGATTTGGTCTCCTCAGGACCCGAGTGAGTGAGCGGCCTCTGTTTGTGGACACAAGCCGGACACAGGCCTCATATGGATGGGGGACTCACTGTGCCAGGCTGGATGGAAAGGTCAGAACCGACAGGCCCCGCTGTTTAACAGATGTGACACTACTGTGTGCCTCGATTGAACCAGGTAGCCCAGCTTTCTCAGGCCAAATGAGGATGAGTTCTGCAAGTTCACACCCAGTCAGCTATGTATTTCAAAAAACTTTGAGGGTATTTTACCTATTGTATAGTGTTGATGGGTTGGACTTATAGAGGGTAAATACTGTATGTATTGTAACAAGTTAAATACATTCTAAATTAAAGTAATGCTCCCATCCACTGAAAGTATGAAGACACTTTTTACATCTCTATATAT
Organism: Sebastiscus albofasciatus; assembly: GCA_916701655.1. NCBI lineage: Eukaryota > Metazoa > Chordata > Actinopteri > Perciformes > Sebastidae > Sebastiscus > Sebastiscus albofasciatus. The sequence goes on along the minus strand of CAKAOI010048443.1, from coordinate 452,104 downwards.
ACTAGGACTGTCAACGTTAATGCAGTAATAATGTGTTAACGCTAATTCGTTTTAACGCCACTAATTTCTCTATCGCATTAACGCAACTTGCAATTTTTAGGTTGTAGCGGGCTCAGTTTTAAAGCTAGTAAAAATACTGATATGTCGGAATCATGAAACTATCTTATCATCTGAAAACTAGAAAACCTAAGGAATCCATTGGTACCAGCCATATCATACTAGCTTGTTGCAAAGGTTAAATAATGCTCTAAACTTACACTAAATTTTGGTGAGGAAAAACTGTCATGGCCATTTTCAAAGGGGTCCCTTGACCTCTGACCTCAAGATATGTGAATGAAAATGGGTGCTTTGGGTACCCACGAGTCTCCCCTTTACATACATGCCCACTTTATGATAATCACATGCAGTTTGGGGCAAGTCATAGTCAAGTCAGCACACTGACAGATATTGTTGAGTGTTAGGCTTGAGTTTGCCATGTCATGATTTGAGCATATTTTTTATGCTAAATGCAGTACCTGTGAGGGTTTCTGGACAATATTTGTCACTGTTTTGTGTTGTTAATTGATTTCCAATAATAAATATATACATACATTTGCATAAAGCAAACATATTTGCCCACTCCCATGTTGATAAGAGTATTAAATACTTGACAAATCTCCCTTTAAGGTACATTTTGAACAGATAAAAATGTGTGATTAATTGCGATTAACTATGGACAATCGTGCGATTAATCATGATTAAATATTTTAATCAATTGACAGCCCTAATAAATACAGAATATACTGACTTCACCGAAGATGCAAGTTGCACCTGCATGACTACAACACAACAGACTGATTCATTGGCAGTGTGATAGTTCAACAGACAATTTAAAAAAAAAAAGTGAAAAGCTGTCGGGCCTCGTTAGTGCGAGACAGTTTAGGAGCGTTACGTAAGAGGAAGAAATTATTTTTGGCTTTATGCTCCTATAGAATAGACCTTCCTGCTTATAACAACAGGACACCTGGGTGTGTATACACACTCCTTTGTCCTGCATGACAAACATGGATGTATAGCTTCAAACATTCAGCACAGTGTGTACCAACTGCAGGTCAGAGGTTAGTTGCTACTACTGAGTGAGCTCAAATACCGTAAACGGTGGATAAGGCACAGAAATGTCAAGTATAGTTAGAGGTATTCTCTCCTATTCCTCACACATGACTGAAACAATGCCTTTGATAGGTAATGTGTATACACATCTGATGCTTACATTGAGTGAAATATTCAAACCCAAGATATCTTGTTTTTCATGTTTTTCAAAATATTCTAGATGTCTTGTACATCATTGTATACACCTCTGTCTTTAATTCAGCATGACACATGCACTTTGGGATGTCGAGTTAATTTACAATCGAATTCTCTGAATTTGAACAATGCTTGGCAGCTTGACATGCCTTTGTAAAGATGGTTTGTCCAGCTACTCAGTGCAAAGAGTTCATTGATGGGTGTTAGCTTCTATAGACGCTGGCATGGTGTGGATATCTACACATTTTTGAATGCGAGTCATGCACTTATAAACACACATCTAGCACCACCTTCGACTCCCGCAGTCTTGAGCCTGGCACGCTGTCTCTTCAGGGAGTTCCTCTAAACCTCATTGTTACGTTTCCTTATCACACCAGATGACACCTTGTTGACTTTCTCTCTCCTGTTATTCTCTGCAGGAAAGTGATTGTTCCTCATTTCCTGTGTGATGGTTTATAGAAACAGTGAAGGTCCCAATGAGGGCAAGGTTTGGGGAGCCGCGTGAAGCATTGGCGGTCCAACGCCGGTATCTGCAGAACCAGGTTTGTTTTCTCGCTCAATGTTTTGGGTGTTTCACATCTCTGCGTTTGATTCCTCTCCAGATGTTTTTTTTTGATGACGGGCAGCAACTTTTCCTGTGTAATATTTGAGAATGGGTCAGCGCAAGGTTGTGGAAAAGACATTTGTCTTTTACTTGTCAGTGAGACTTGCCAAATAAGGTGTGGGAGTGTTTATATGTTCCAAACAAACTCATCCCTTGACACTCTGTGAGACGGAGAAAAAACACGTTCAATCACTGTAACAAGTGTTTCTCTTTTTATCTCGGAGCCAAGTGACAGAAAGTATGATGTGTTACAGCGTTTATGACAATGCAACAATATGCCGCACGCAACAATTACATAAGAGAACATTAGAAATGTCATTATGGAAATTAAAAATGTGCGTCTTATGTGAGATGTAAGTTTAGTGTGAATCTTACTGTGTGACTTGCCAATCCATCACAGCTTGTTTCAAGCCCTCTCACAGCTTAAACAGCAATAATGCCAATCCTCCTGCTGTCAAGCCTCCCTTTTTGTGCCCCATAATTACTACCCACCATTCACACTCAACTTGTGAGTGCCCCCCTATTGTGTTCTACACTCACCAGTCACTTAGAGATTGAAGGGGTGTGACCAACTGAAAGATAAAACTCTTTGATATATAGATGAAGGAGACTGGTTATTATGTTAAGCATGTTGAGGACAATGGCACCACATTCTCCCAGATTTATTTTGGGGTGTAGGTGTTGGCTGAAGCACGAGATGAGGTTCTGCTAAGGAACTTACTTTGCTGGCTTGCTGCACCTTTTGTTAGCAAATATACACCACATTTCACTAGGGCTGTCCTTGACCAAAGAAATTGTCAGTTGACTAACACTCATCCGATTTTGCCGACTCATTAAGTCGTTGATTTAAGCAACATATCTGTAAAATAGAGTTTCTCCACATAGAATCACACAAAACCACCATTTTAAATCTTGTGTTTAACAGAGATGTGCTTATAAGGTTCTTAGAAATATGTCATTCAGCGTGAAAAAAACATTAAAAAATGACTAATTGACTAAAGAAAACTACGACCAAAACTACCGATTAGTCGACCAATCGACTAAGAGGGGGCATTTCCCAGATGTCCTGTTTGCTCAGGAGAAATGTTGCTCTGGACATCTGACTCACACTGCTATTTCTTCTCGCTGAATGTATATAGCATGAAGGTAATAAGACTTAACATTGCTGAGGTGCTTAAGTCGTTGCAGATGCTAACAAGCCCAGAGAAAGAGAAGCCTAATGACACTCTTTTTCCCTTTTGTGAGGCCTAGAGAGATTTAAACCAGAGAGTTTTAGTGAGGTGCAGAACAATACAAACCCCACTCAAAGCTAATACCAAGACCTGATTACCATGTGGTAATGACCTGGCACTTAAAGTCTATGGAATGACAAAACAAGAAATGCACTTTTTGTTTTGTTAAGAATATTTTAGAATCATGGCTCACGCAGCACAAACGGCCTTTTTCACAGCAGACATTTTGACTTGTCATAGTAGGAACAGTACAGGTGTTACTAATAGCACTAATGATGGAGTCCCAGTTCAAGTGACAGTGAGTGAGCAAATTCATTAATTTTATTATATAAACCTGTGCTTTTGCTGCGGTGACGAAATGTCTTCCGGGAAAAAGGCATATCTGGAAAGTCTCAGTTAAGATGTGTCATCAAATATCTTAGGTCATTCTTATGTAGTATGGAGTTAAAGGGATAATCCGGATGTTTTCAAGTGTGGTATTAAGCACTTATCCATAGTAGTTGTATTACCTACAGTAGATGACGGTCGGCACGCCCTCAGCTTGGCGTACCGGCAAGGGAGCAAAGCACTATGCTGCTGTGGATGGGGCCAGCAGCAAAACGTATTTTAGCCACCTAAAAGAAAGGCTCACCTAAAAAGATCAATATCCATTTAAGTGTACTCTATATTTAGAATATTTTCAACACTTTATCTTTGCCTCAGACAGCCCCTTCCGATGGGGAACTGAACTGTAAGTGAAACTTATCTATGTTCTCCTCAAATCCAGCAGACTCCGTTGACAAAAACAGTATAGGTAAGTTCCACTTTCAGTTCAAAAATGAAATGTATATCCTGCTTTTTAGGTGAGCCTCTCTTTTCCTCATACAACCCCACTTCAAAACACCCAAACTATCCCTTTAAGGTGATTTTTTATGATGTAGGGCTGACACTAATGGCAGAGTTAGTACAGACTGAAACTGCGGGGTCATCTAAATACTCAGAAAAGGTGGGTGAAAGGTTGTGATGGTTTGTGTGTGTGTGTTGGGGGTTTATTAGGTAATGTAAAGAAGTAGCAGTGCATGTTTGCACAAGTAAGTGCCGAGGCAAAGGGACTGAGAGGAGAAGCGATTGGTTGCGGTGACCCTAACCAAATGCAGAGGGTCATACTGTGACTGCTGCTGTGCGTCTTGTTTCATTAGCTTCTCATCCTCGGGTCAACATGAGAGAGCCTGAACCTTAAGAAAGAGAAGGGAGGTCTCAATATGCAGCCAGAAGCTGAAATCCGGGATGATCGAGGTAACAGGTGACGGATGATATCATTTTGCCTTTAGCAGTCCTGTACACCTCTACGGGTGCAGCACGATCACAGATTCAGTTCGTACTTGTTACCGTCTATTCTCAGTAAGAACCTGTTTTACATCTGTGAGTCACTTCTGAGGGGCAGTTTCCAACAAACTATGCTACTGTATATTATTTGTGCCTTGACATTGTTGAATGTACAACATCACCCTAGAAATACACTCCCTATCAAACACTATCATTTTAACACAACACATTTGGCCATTCTTGGCTACCTGACAATATGAAACAAAGTGCAAAAGAATAGAACTAATTCATGAGAAAACAAGAGTAATAACACATTATCCTTCCTTGTTACCTGGTCCTTTGCTTTACCATCACTGCAGTTATTCAATCTTCACAAACAAAACGTCCAAAACCAGCCCTATTAGGGTTTTATAAAACAAGCACTGGAGAGCAAACAGGACATTCATTGACTTTAATGGGATGAACTGATCAACCATATCTAATAAAAATCATTGCCCCTGGCTAAAGCTGCTGTAGAATTGAATTACACATGGAACACAAAGCTTTCATGGCTTCTTAGAAAACTGTAATTCAATCTGTTTAGTACAGAGAAGGAACAGATAAAGTCCAAATTAAAACATTAAAAAAGTTTTGGTGCATGGGAAATTCAAGGAGGAAGGAAGCTGAAGGTGAAATGATCTTATGTCTCCTGAAAAAAAATGTTAAATCCAAGCACCAACCTGTAAAGCAAAGTCAAAATCTAGTATTTTTATTCTGCTCCTGACATGGCCCTGACATATAAAAGTTCACATCTAGGTTTTCTAAACTGAATATTTGATTTATGGGAAAGGTAATGAGTCAAAGAGGCCTGTTAAAACATGACTTTTTTAAAATTTGTTTTATATATTGTATAACAAATGAATGTAATGCCTGGTTAGTTAAAAAATTGAATAAAAAGTTGAATATTAACAATGAAATCTTAAATAAATGGCTAATGAATGTATTCTGTCTTTGTCATTATTGAAAGACAACATTACAGTCATCTGGTATTCCCATTAAACACAAGTGGCACAAAGTAACACTTTTTATGTTTATCTGGAGTACACATGATTGTGTCAAGCCCTGTAACACAGCAAATGTGTTACAATTGTTTACACATTTGGCTATGTTGAATTCAACAAGTGTTCTGTCATTTTTAACACATCCCTTCTTAGAGATTTGCATTTTTGAAAGATTTGAAAGTAAAAAAATAGAGACGCATTGGCACCTGACCCCTTAAAATGAAAGAAGAAACAGAACATCAATGAATTGTTATGTTCCACTACGTGGATTCATCTTAAAAAACCACTGCTGATTGTTGCACTGACAAACTCAGCAGCATGATGCACAAGTTTATGGGAACTCAGACAAAAAAAAAAGCGATCATGCCAAGCCCACATCAAATATGGAGTGTTCAATTATAAAATATCACGTGGAGGAGAGAGAGCAGACCGGTTTAAAAGCTCGCATTTGATATCTTGTCCGCTGGAGAAAGCGAGTCTTATAGTTCCTTCAGAATGGGCAGTCTTCACTCAGACCAGTCTGGACAACAGCAGCTTCGGGTCATGGAGAGGTGTCCCTAGCTTTTACCAAGTACGGAGCTGCAGAAATTACTTTAGTAACGGTGCTATATTTAAATAACCATTTATGTTTCTCCTTATTATATTATGAAGGAAGTTTTTTTTTCTTTTTTTAATTGAGTTGACTGTTAAAAAGGCGCACACTAGGCTTTACGCGCTCAGTGACGCTGGGAGGAGTTGGCTCTGAAGTACCTGCTACTGCTGGGCATCAGAACCACAGATGCAATGTTTTATGTTAATGCTGCACACAGACATTAGGTCTGGCTGCTATAGGAGGAAATCATGTCACCTCTCCTAGACACTGGCACTCCTAACCTGTAGCCTGTTTCTCGCTGTACTCCAACTTTTACGCACAAACCTCTCCAAACTCTCTTTTTGTTTGTCTTCCCTCCTCTTTGCAGCCCATGTACGCGGAGGTGGCAGCTGTAGTTTCGGCGGAGAACACTCGCTTGGGATTGTCGCCAACTCAGACCAGCAGGTCCTCAGTGGGGCTTCCGTAAAAGCACCGCAGAGAGAAGATGAATATCCAGGTCCTGCCAGAACACAAGCTCTCGTCGGTGGCCCCGCTGAAACAGTGCAATGTGGAGAAAAAAGAGGTAGAACTGATACTGGTGAAGGACCAGAATGGCGTCCAGTACACCAGCTCTTCCATCATTCCCACTCCGGGTTCCCACCTCGTGGGTCCTCCAGGAGCCACCGAGGACGAGCGAGAAACTTGGGGCAAGAAAATTGACTTTCTCCTGTCGGTTATTGGCTTCGCGGTGGACCTGGCCAATGTTTGGAGATTTCCTTACTTGTGCTACAAAAACGGAGGAGGTGAGTAAAGCATGGATTTCTGATCGAGTGCACAGATGCTTAAAGATTTAAAAAGAGAGGTTAAAAATAGAGGTCACAAAAGTTAGGTTCAGGTACTAGATCCTTGTAAGAATAAAGAATACAAGAATGCAATAGAATAGAATAGAAAACTTTATTGTCATTGTATTAAATACAACGAGATTCACAGTTACCACTTCTGGTCAGTGCTTTAAAACAAATACTTGACAAGACTAAACGAGGCAGATACAACACATATAACAGGTAAAACACACACAGTTATAAAGTAAATAAGGTGTGACTGGTTTAAGTCAAAATTATTTTTCTTCATTGATGTTCTGTGTCTTCTTTCATTTAGGGGTCAGGTGCCAATTTGTCTATTTTTTTACTTTCAAATCTTTCAAAAAATGCAAATCTTTAAGAAGGGATGTGTTAAAAATGACAGAACACGTGTTGATTTCAACATAGCCAAATGTGTAAAAAGTTGTGACACATTTGCTGTGTTACAGGGCTTGACACAATCATGTGTAATCCAGATAAACACATAAAAGTGTTACTTTGTGCCACTTGTGTTTAATGGAAATACCAGGTGACTGTAATGTTGTCTTTCAATAATGACAAAGACAGAATATATTCATTAGCCATTTATTTAAGGTTTCATTGTTAATATTCAACTTTTTTTAAAAAATCACACTTTTTAACTAAACAGGCGTTATATTAATTTGTTATACAATATATAAAATAAGTAAAAAAAATGCAATTACTGAACATGACATCAAACAATCAGGAGAACCACACCTACAAAATCATATACCTTATCTTATCGGACTGAGATGGAGCTTATCAGTGCTAAAATCTGACATAATGTCAAGAGGTCTAACATCTGCAACCTCATCTAAATTCATCATTTCAAAGTCTTTAGTTTGTTGCACAATATATGCATAGAAATGTTCATCAAAGTACTGGACTTCAAGTACTCTAATAAGAAAGAGGAATGTCTTACCCTGGGGTATAACGTGAATTATCCCACCAAACAAGAGCTCCCTATGATGCTGTGTTTTTAGTTACAGCAGAGATCAAGTCCTGTATTTCAGGCCATTTACAGTCAGCGAATGTGAAATATGTGTTTATAAGGCTGACTTAAGTCCCTCTAGTATAATAAAAGCTTTTTTTAAAGAATCAGTTTTCACAGGGTGGGCATTGCCAACATTGCATTTTTTTACAAAACGGGTCCCCATACTTGAAATTTGTTGAACCTGATGTTTATAAGCGAGAGTTTTGGCAACATTTCTGAAATTGCATACCACATGCACTTGCCTCTTCATTGGATTATGCTTGGCCTCAAATCTCATACACCACAAATGAGAAAGACGTCCAAACAAACAAAGCATTCTTGGATAGCGTACCATAAAATGGTCCTTCAGAATTAGATTTTGGCCAAACAACTTCTTGTAAAGCGTATGATGATCTATGAAGAACTGCTTAAGAAACACAGCAAGCCCAACACAGAAAGCAGGTGCAAAAATAAAGCTGCAGAATTCTCTTAACAAAATGAACAGATGCCAAAACTGGTCTCTGATCTCAAATTGATGACACTTGGTTTGTGTTTCTCATTCGTGTAACCACAATCAAAACCTGCAATCCTGTGATTAAGTTGCTCCAAGGTGAAACGCTTTTCATCATAAATGAAGTAGGGCTGTCAATCGATTAAAATATTTAATCATAATTAATTGCATGATTGTCCATAGTTCATCGCGATTAATTGTAAATTAATTGATATTTTTTTATCTGTTCCAAATGTACCTTAAAGGGAGATTTGTCAAGTATTTAATACTCTTATCAACATGGGAGAGGACAAATACGCTGCTTTATGCAAATGCATGAATATATTTATTGGAAATAAATTAACAAAACAAAACAATGACAAATATTGTCCAGAAACCCTCACAGGTACTGCATTTAGCATAACAAATATGCTCAAATCATAACATGGCAAACTCAAGCTCAAAGGGCAACAACAGCTGTCACTGTGTCAGTGTGCTGACTTGACTATGACTTGCCCCAAACTGCATGTGATTATCATAAAGTTAGCATGTCTGTAAAGGGGAGACTCGTGGGTACCCATAGAACCCATTTTCATTCACATATCTTTAGGTCAGAGGTCAAGGGACTCCTTTGAAAATGTCCATGCCAGTTTTTCCTCGCCAAAATTTAGCGTAAGTTTGAAGCGTTATTTAACCTCCTTCGCGACAACCTAGTATGACATGGTTGGTACCGATGGATTCCGTAATTCCTAAAAGATTCCTAAAGAAATTAGTGGCGTTAAAACAAATTTGCATTAACGTAGCGTATTTTCAAGTTAACCTTGACAGCCCTAAGATGAAGTGACGCAACAACAGCTTTACCTCCAAAGGAGCCACACCCTTAAGTACATCATGCATTATATCAACACATGTATTTTCTTTTACATGAAAATATTGCAGACTGTTCAAACAAGAGTCCCCTCTAACACCAGTTGAGCTTGGATCGGGGAACCTAACATGTTGCTTCTACCTAGTGCATTTTACAATATTGCCTTCATCAAACACTGACTGTATTTCCCCCTTATCCATCAGACAAAACTGGCAAAATGTGTGTACAGAAAAGTGTTCCACCAAGCCGCACAGTGTATGCATTGCCAAATTATTTGCTGTCAAAATTGAAACAGTTCAACACAGCTTTTGAGTTTGTCCATTAACTTCTACTTCTATACCAGAGTTTTCAAGGACTCTGATGTCCTCAAGGGTCATGGTACTAAAGTGTAATGCGTTTTCGTGTCAAGGATAAAGATGAAAAACGTTTTCGTTTTAAACTAAAAACAAAAAAACAGCTGCTTTTCCGTTGTTTTTTGTCAGAATCAAAAAAAGTAAAATGAGAAGACCAAATTAAAGAAACAGTCCAATTTAGTTTTTTGCCAATTACTTGTCTTCATTTTTCTGTTTTGAATTGAAGAATGAAGAAAGGCAGACACGTGACCTGGGAGTAAAAGTAAATATGCGAAAAAAAAGCCACAAGGTTAAAATGGACATTCTATAAAAGTCTCGGACTCTATCGGTCTGACGACGACCCTAAGCGGTAACACTTCACAATAAGGGACACAAAAATGTGAGTAGTTACTGTGAAACGAATGAAGAACTAATAGTGAACCATTAGTTAATGAGTAACTTCCAATCAAATTTTATAATGATTAGTCAATGATTAGTTAATGGTTACATAACTAAAAAACAAATGAGGATTTAAATTCTAGTGAACCGTTAGTTAACGAGCAACTCCCAATACATTTTTTAGAGTAGGTAATGATAAGGTCTAGCTGCTAATGAACCATTCAGTAGGCAAGAATATTTTAGCATCATTGGGTAAAACATCCATAATAGCGTAATTCAAGTGTTCTGAGAGAATACAAGACTTCTGCAGCTCCTCATGGCTCTGTTTTCAGACTTTAAAAAATCTACTCTCGACTTTGACCAATCACAGGTCATTTCAGAGCGAGAGCATTCCTATTGGCTGTGCTCCGGCCATGTGAGCGATGCTTGGCATTTCCTCAAGAGATCGCAACATGGCTGCCGGTTCACAAACTTTCTCATTTTACACCTAAACAGTACACTACAAGATGATTCTGAAAAAAATTGAGATAGGCATTACAATAACAGAATATTGATTCATATTTGATCAGCGCTGACTAGTTTGACCGTTTGGTTGGAATTCTCGAGAGATTGACTCGTGGCTCTCATAGACGGCAGCTGGACAGCAGACTCCAGATAAGCTCTGACTGGTTGTTTTCCCCCAGTCTGTGAAATCTTGCAGATGTCGTTAGGAGCAAACGAGTGGGGAATGAACCAGGAACGACTTGATAATTGATGAATTGTTAATGAGTACTTCTCTAATAATTCCTAATGGAGGACTATATAGTAGATAATGATGAGTTACTAGAGAACAAACTCGAAGATCCTGAATCATTAAGTAATGATTAGTTCTTAAATGTATGTGACTTAATCATACTGACCTTTTTCATGAGTCGTTCCTGATTAACTCTGAATCAGCTGCTGAGCAGCACAAAAACTAGTAATGACTCATTAATTACTGATTATTTAAACATTAGTTACTGTTTTTGTGTCCCCACCCCCAAGTAAAGTTAGACATAATACAGAATAGTTATTGTGGAGTCCCTCACTACGTCATCCTTATCTTTACAATTAATTCCTCAAAAAAAAATCAGAGAAAGCAGGATTCTTAACAGGTGTTTTATTCATCATATTCACACAACATATACTGTAATATTCACATCCATGAATATTATGAAGTTGAACATCATAGATCGCTTTAGTCCCAAAACTGTTGACTTAGATCTATATAGTATGTTGGTTAGCCTTAGCATGTTTGCAGTTAGCAGAAATGCCACATAGGCTCTGTTCACTTCAGTCACCAGTTCTTGTTGGACAAAAAGTTAGTGTTGAGGTTAAATAATGATTAGATAATTTCAGCGTGTTCATCTGATGGCCCCAAACTACAATTAAAAAGTTTGATGCATTTTAAGCATCGATCAGTGCGCGATCTGAACCTAGAGTGGCACATGCTCTCTGGTGCTGGGAGTGGGTGGGTTCTGTCAGTCAGTATCGTGTCCGTGGATTACGTCGAATGTGCCTGTTCAAAATTACTTAAAAACCCTCACAAACTACTTAGCTTTGGTTTCCCCACGCTTCAGTTTCTAATTATCTCTCAGAGAATTTGGCTATGTTGTGTTCACGTCATTTTTAATTTTAATGCACGGAGGGTTTTTGAGTGATTTTGAACAGGCACATTTGTGGTCACCAACTGTAACTGACAGTATCCACCCACTCCCAGCAGAGACAGCAGAGCGCATGTCTTTGCTCAGAACACGCAGCGTTTTTTTGACAGTTTCTGTCTCCGATGCCTGCAGCATAAACTTATTAATTGTAGCTTGGGGCCATCAGATGGACACGCTGAAATTATTCGATCAATATTTAACCTCAACTAACTGTTTGTGTCCAACAAGAACTGATGAGTGAAGAGAACATAGCCTGTGTGGCAAACAATTAGAGTAAGGCTGGCTAACCAACGAACTGTATACCGCCAACGTTATGAAGTCAACAGTTTTGGGACTAAAGCGACCTATGTGCTGTTGTGCTGGAATGTCATTCAACTTCATAATATTCATGGATGTGAATATTACTATAACCCTATACACCTGTTAAGAATCCTGCTGTCTGATTTTCTTTTGAGGAATTAATTGTAAAGATAATAATGAAGCAATGAGGGACTCCTCAATAACTATTCTGTATTATGTCTAACTTTACTAAGGGGGTAACAAAAACAGTAACTAATGTTTAAGTAATCAGTAATTAATGAGTCATTACTAGTTTTGTGCAGCTGATTCAGAATTAATCAGGAACGACTCATGAAAGTGGTCAGTATGATCGAGTCACATATATTCATGAACTAATCACTAGTTAGTGATTAATTAGGATCTCCCAGTCTGTTCTATAGAAACTCATCATTATCTACTATATAGTCCTTCATTAGGAATTATTAGAGAAGTACTCATTAACAATTCATCAATTATCAAGTCGTTCCTGATTCGTTCCTCACTTGTTTGCTCCTAATGGCATCTGCAAGATTTCACAGACTGGAGGAAAACAACCAGTCAACTAAGTGTGAACTCCAATCCCTCCGACAATGCATGTATTTCCCGAAGATGCCAAATGATTTTCTTTATCTGTGTGAATTGTGACGGACATTTTGGGCAAGTGTACATTTTGGTGTGATCTAATTTATAGACTTGACTTTTGAAATAAGGTCCAACACCTTTGCTCTCCTGTTTGTTGACACGGGTAGGTCGTATAATATGTACTTGAAGAATGAGAACACAGAGCTGAGCGGGGCTGGGTAAGCCAAGTTGCATGCCCAGTAGAGCTTGAACAGCTTGTCCACAGGGCATGCCAGGCCTTCGTCCAAGGGAATGGCGATTTGTCAGACTTGGCCACGATGACGTACTGCTGTGATGCTCCCCTTAGATGACCAATGCAGGCTACTTGTGGCTGTATGCTCTGTGCTGGATCCTGGGATGCACTGTAGAGGGAAATAATGATACTATCTAAAATCAGAAAACAGAAATATAGAAATAAGTCAAGTTCAGTTCAGCAGCAGCATGTCGCAAACTAGAGCTTTATAATTAGTTTAGAAGAGACTGTTATCAAAGTCAAATGTGATTAAATACCCCCATGCAACATGTTTTAGTCCCTGTTAAAGTCAAATATAAACGGCAAATATTAGTTCTATATACTGTAGGTTTATAGTCAACTTAACTTCATTAACATTAGCCATCTGATGTTAGGGACACAGTTAGGGCCTAACCTCAACAGCTTCAGGGGAGACGGGGCTGAAGTTGATGCTCACTTCAGGGCACACAGGATTTTTTCTTGGGTCTTGAGCTGCCGTTTTTATTCAACGTTACCACAGTCACTAAGCTCACACACACTAACGTTATGCACTTTTGCGCCACTTCTGACCGCACAATGAACGCAATAGAGAGGCAAAATCCCTCCCCTTCCGGTGGACCCCATGGCACCTTATTTCAGAAATGTATGGTAGTCAACAGCGAGAGACAAATATTTTTTTGACACACACATATGGTCTTTGTACATTTAAAAGTTAATTTTGCAAGTCGAGAAAGTTTGGTTTGTCGCAGCATCATTTAGTTTTGTGTGAAACCGCTCAGTGAACTACATCTCTCGTCTCGCACAATATACGTCACCAACACTAGCTAGCTAACTAACTTAGCTATGTTCTATGCACAAATGAAATGTTATCTCACCTGATGGCCTTCATCCAGTGACTCCTGGTCTTTTTATCAGCTGAGAAGTGAAAGAAAGAGCAAAATCAGTTGCTCGTGTGGGTACATCCCAGTATGAAACACACAGGCATCGTAGCTTCAGCGAGAGAGCCGTCACTTATGCAAATTTTGGGTGCATAGTCTTTCTAATTCCAGGGTGTTCGTCCCCCCACACTGCCAGTGACATGTCCATCTTCCATGGCAGCCAACTGTGAAAAGGGCAGTTTGAAGGTTGCAAGTTAAAACATTTGATTTCAGCTCAACGGTGATTGGTAGATGCACTCAACACACAAAAAGGGGTGGGCCAGCTCCGTTGTCATACTAAAGGTTAAAAGGTTACAGAAATGACACCGAATGTGTTAAAGTGCCTTTGACACAGCAGATGTGTTGAAAAAAATTACACATTAGTTCTAAGAGATACTGCAGCCAAGTTATTTTAGATTAGATTCCAGTTAGTTTGCTATGTTGTTGTTCTAATTCAAGTTCCTTTAATCTCCTTTAATTTACTTTTTAGTTGTCCCAGGTGTATTTGCATTAATGGGAAGTGCATTTATTGAGGCTTGATGAAGACATGATGAAGGAAATACCTCATTTCTTCAAGGCATGCACATAGAAACAAGTGTAAACTGGCTGTCTGGGCTCCTGGTTACTCAGTGTGTGTAGTTGAATCACTAACAACAGGTTGTTTTAAACAGTGTTTTATCTTCAGTGTTTCGGTTTTCCTTTCAAATGTTAAATAAACAAATAAAGAATAGGACAAACACTGTCTTAATAAACTAATTACACTGTTATTTAAAAATCCCCCAATGTAAGCTGGGCTGGGCTCCAGCCCCTGCCTAACCTTATAAAGGATGAGCGGTTACAGATAATGGGTGGATGGATTTTAAAATTGCTTTAATGTTGAGCCACTTTCAGTTTGTTAAATCCATTAATAGTCCATGAGAACGTGTTTTATCTTACACAATCAAAGCATGTACATGTAGGGGTGACGCGGTATACCTGTACATATTGATAACCGTGATATTCAAAAATTAAATATTGATATCATGTTAATAATACACATGATAGTTTTGTGTAAATAATCAAGCGCCTCTTAAATAATTTTATACAGTTATGGTTACAGACTCTCTCTCCACCTCCCTACACTTTTTCTACACACAGAAAAAACAAACAATAAATAAAGTTATAGATGAATTTGACTGATAGCATTACTATCAATATTGTGTTTTTTTAGCTACAATTTTTATGTAGTGATATCGTGACAGCCCTACAGTAGCCTATGTACATGTGTAAAGCCGACCCGGAGCATTTCATATCGACAGATGATTTATGAAATGTTTTAGCACCTATTTGCAAATGATATGAATATCTGCTTTATCCGGTATAAATATATACTGTGAGGTTTATTTGTGTGGTTTGGTTTATCTGGTCTAATGTAAAATTAAAAAACAAGTGTCTGAGCTCAGGTCAGTATGTCTGAAGAGGAACTTTCACTGTTTTCAAAACTCCTAAACAGCTGCACTGTAGTGAGAGCAAAAAAAAAAGTACAGTGTGTGTAGCTGAATCAACAAAGGCTTGTTTTAAACACAGCGTTGTTTCACCCTCAACACTCATCAACAGAGTGCTCACTAGAACGTGTGCCCTGTCCCTCTTGTTTGCCTGTGCGTCCATTCACGTGACCAAAAAAAAAATCAACTTGTTGTGCTCCATGCCCCGAAGGGTCCACTCCACCACCGGCCTGTCAATCATATTGGCCCTCAGCAAAATGTATTCATTACGGTAGATAATGTGTCATTTGTGATGGACAATGTCAAGAACAATTCAATTACGGGAGGTAATTTCCTCGTCGGTGGATGTGCTACTGAGGCCCAGCATGAAAATAGCTGGGAGCCTTCCTGCTTGCATGTTATGGTGTGTTGTTTTTTTCCAACAATTTCGAGACCCCAAAACCACCACTTTTTTCCTTTTTCTTCCTTTGTTTTTTTGTTTTGTCTAGCACTTATTTCCACATTTTAGTGTGTTGAATATGTTTTTACTTTAGACAAAATATAAGTCACGCTAGCAGGGGATTAAGAATACTTTAAAATGTAAAGCATGAAATGTGATTATTTCTCTTTCCAGGTGCCTTTTTGATCCCGTACATTCTTTTCTTGGTCATTGCGGGGATGCCATTGTTCTACATGGAGCTTGCCTTGGGCCAGTACAACAGGGAAGGGGCAGCTACTGTTTGGAAAATTTGCCCCGTCTTTAAAGGTGAGCTTTGACACAAACACGCACACACACGTGAACCTGCATGTCTATTCACTTCAGCCTCTCTCTAACCTCTTAAACTGTCCTACTTATAGCTCAGTCATGCTCTTTTTCTTGCTTCTCTTCAGTGTCTTGCCCTTTCATTTCATCCCTTTGTTCTTGTCCTTTAACCCTCATAGGTTCAGAAGTGTCACTTGTGACTAATCTCTCTGTCACATCACCTATTTCTCTGTTTCACCTCTCTGCATCGTTTGATTTGTCTCGGCTTGTACTTCCAACCTTATACCCCTGTCTATGTTGCTTCTTTTCAAATGTCGAGCGAAGCAAACACAAACCAGACTGGTGACCGTGGCATACTGAGGAACACAGTAACTGGGTTCAATGTAATTACAAGTCACTCAATTAAATTAATCAGAGACACAACCAAAAAGCTCAAATCAAACATTATCTGTGCTGTATTATTGTTATAGAGAAGGCTTTATAGCACATTATAAAATACTGACTAACATGGATTTATGTGAAACTTGTATATACTTTATTATAGCAACTGGGCATTACCAATATGATTTTTTTATATATTTTTTTATTATATGTGATATGGACTTCACTATAAAGCAAAACCTGCAAAAAGCGGTTCCTAATTAGCATTTGCGTAGATCAGATCTAAGAACCTGCATCTGGAAAACCACAAAGCCTGACCTTGTCTTACATTGTGGTCTTTTCTTATTATTTGAAGCAGCATGTTTCAAATAATGTCAGATAAGCACGTCAGTCTGCACTATTGAATCAGCACCGGTCACTGCTTTTGTTTCCTGCAGCGCGGAGGAGGGTTTTGTTTTTTTCCTGTCGAGAATGAGCGGGTGATGGATTTATGGCTTCTCTTGTTTTCAAGTAAGGATTTCACATTCCAGTGGAGACAAAACAACTAACCCCAGAATTTACTAAAATAAAAAGTGTAAAATTATGGGAAATAAGCATTCGCACCCAGTGGATGTATGTGAAAACCTCATGGTGATGATAAGATGGTGAAGGGGACTGAACATATTTGTTGTGAGGACCTCAGATTATCAGTTTATCAACAAAACTATACTATAGAATATTTAATATAGGAGACTTTTTATCTATATAACGCAGCGAACGGAGGGAAACTTTCTTAGAGATTTTTATTTTTGGTAATTTCTGAAATGCACATATTCCTATGATGTTTGGTGTTATGAGAGTTGCTAAAACATATATATTCATTCACTCACATACATCATCACACATAATAAAGCAAATATCATCTGCTTTTAAAAAAAAAATATCTACATGTAATATTGAGATGCAGTGTTTATCTATACACATTATTTGGAAACAATTCACTTTTAAATCCAATGTTAACTGCAGAAAATAAATCAGATATGGTAATCTCTAAAGAGTGTGTGTATTAAAGGGGACATATCCTGAAAAACTCACTTTTTCAGTGATACATTTGGGTATTTCGAGTGCCTACCTACCAACCCACAAACTGTGAAATATGACTACCCAGTCAGTTTTGTGGCCTAGGTCAGAAAATATGTGTTTATGATTATTATTATGATTCAACAAACCATTCAGATTTGGGTCCCCTTCCTATGTCACATACAGGCTCATTGGAACATAATCACCCACAGCTTGAGAACTACCTTTGTAAAGGTGCACCATATTTTTCTCGCAAGCCAATAAGAAACAGACTGGGCTTTTTCGGGAGGGGGTCTTAAAGAGACAGGAACTAAAATGGAGCGTTTCAGACAGAGGGTGAATACAGGTATATTCAAACAGACAGTATGACAAAAACAATAAGTTTTTTTGAACAATAAAGCACGTAAACATGTTCTAGTAGAAACCCAAAATACAAGTATGAACCTGGAAAAGAGCGTGATATGGCCCCTTTAAGTGAATTTGCACTGGGCTGCAACGGCACTGAGCACAGTGTGAATGTAAACCATCATTTTGTTGTTCCTCACTAATAACACTGTGTTGTTCCTCAGGTGTGGGCTACACTGTGATCATCATAGCCCTGTATGTTGGCTTCTACTACAATGTCATCATTGCCTGGTCCCTCTACTACTTGTACTCCTCCATGACCAATGAGCTGCCATGGCTCAAATGCGGCAACATCTGGAACAGTGAGAACTGCACAGACCCCAAAGCCCTCAACGGATCCATCATCGGCAATGGAACGTCTTACGCCAAGTACAAGATCACCCCAGCAGCAGAGTACTATGAGTGAGTGGTTTCTGAAATTCAGTTTGCAAAGGTGCACCATGTGTAGGCCATGACATGATTTACATGTTATGCAACTTTTGAAAGAAATGTAATAGAAACATTTTGGTAACCTGACTTTTTCAAGTTTGAACAGGAACATAATATTCTGTACATCACAGCTATTCAAGCGTCAGGCCCAATTCAATTTCCTTACAAGCCATGTTGCCAAATCAATAACAACAAAACACACACACACACACAGATCAAGTAACCCACAGTCATACTGTGACAAAATGATCTGACCGAAAAACCGAGCCCAGTGTTGTCAACTTATTTCCAAGTAGCTGGAAAGTAGCGAGCAGCACTAGCTCCAAAAGTCCCTAAATCTAACAAGAAAGTCGCCAAGTCGGCAACACTGACAGTTCGTCCCTTCAGGCCTCCAATGACACTCCCCCAAAATTGTCATTATGAACGTAAACAATGAACATGGCTATTGTTAGTACTCACAGCTGTTAAGCTAACAGCTTGTGGAAGACTGGTGACACGCAGTCTGTGCAGGCAGGCAGGTAGCCCGTCCAATCATTACATTTGGGTTTATTACAGTCTGCGACAGCCACAGATTGAGACTGAGAATTTCAATAAATATAACAAAACGTGTTTTTGAAGAACACTGCCAACCCTAGCTTTAATATTGATACAGTTTTTGCTGAGTCATATATTGAATACAGTCCACCCAACAACAAACAGTGTCACGTGGAAGTGTAAGGATGCTTTCATGTTTTGGGAGCGTTGTCTGAATAATACTAGTACAGTATGGACATTTCTATGACAGTGCACCAGTATCCACACAAAGAGGCTGACCAGTCACTTAGACATGAGTGGGGGGGACACTAAAATTAACCTGACATAAATGTTTGCACTATAAAAAGGGAGTATACAAAAAGTTCAAATGAACTCTTTGAAGTGCATGAAAAAAGCTCCATCTGTTTATACTTCAAAGACAGCCAGTTCTTCCCCAGCTTCTGTGAAGACTGACTGTGCAGCCCAGAGGAAGTCTGTGAAGTGACTTGGACAGTACAAGGGACACGTGCTAAGCGTGACGCACAGAATGCATTGAGCGCGCATCCCGCCAAATAACTGAGCTTGTTAAAGCTCCCCTCCCATTCGGCTGGGATGCACCGTCTAGTACCGTATGTTTATTCAATCAGTATCCCTGGAAATCTTTGAATCTTCCAGGAACTCTCAAACTTGATGTTTTTCAAATACACTTTAACTTAACATGAGGAGGTCAACACCCGCGTCAAAGCTGCAGCCTTGTGAATAATACAGACTTTCAAAAAAGTGATGCAATATCGCTCAAAGGGTAGACATGGTGCATAAAATCATCATAAAAGCAGACTATATGTCCCAGGTGGACGATTACACTTCACTCATAGGAAAAAAATCCGCAGATGTGCACAGACAGACTGACAACAATAAGGTACTTCAAGACAGATATTTCATGGGGTTAGACGCTGTAGGGGACAATAAATCCTCCTGCTTCCAGCTAGCTTTGAGCACAGGAGCAATGCCAAGGCACAGCATGAGAGCATGAGGCCAACTGAGTCAACAGCCTCTTGCTTCACCCCTTTCACTCTTCTACATCCACAAATCCTCTTCAACATACCATCCTCAGCTATCGTGAGTGGATAGTTTGCAGAAAAAGTAAAACAAACAAATTTAAAATGGAACATTCTGGTGTGTTTAGTTTACACCAGAGCTGGTGTAGAGTTTAGGCTCACTAACTTAATACAGTATATTAAGATCATATTTTAGCTGATTTATTGCCTAAGATTCACAGCACGTTATTCATGATTGAATTTTATTGTTTGCTGACACTGCATTGTGCAGGAACATTGCATGAGAGTAAGATGAGACTACTTGGCGACCCAGGTATCCTTAAACTTAAACCTGTGTCAATGGATTGTTTGGCCACTTGGAGGCTGAAGGGAGTCCGGTGATCATTCTCAATACATGTAGTCATTTGATCCAATCATAAAATTATTGATTAGAGCAGCTTTCACTTTTTTGTTTTTGTTTTTGGAAAGAATAAACCTAACCATGTTAGAGTGAAGCTAGTTCGCAAGTTAGCACACTGGCAGACTGACAGTTGTTGTTGCCTGTTGGGCTTGTGTTTGCCATGGTGCCATACCACGGTGATACTGGGGTGGTATTATCACCCCAAACCTCATAAACATGGGACACTCACTAAGTATCTAAAAAGAGGCTACATCATCACCGAACCAAATGAGAAACAGCTCCATTTTATTCCCTAAAATAATCAAATACGAGTTTAAGTTTAAACTGTGCTGCTATGTGTATCACTGAAAAACAAATACAATCAAAATCATTGTAGCTGAGAAGAACAAGCTGGTGTGACATCATGTGATAGGGCTTGTTTGGAAGATGTGGTGTGGAAGGGGAAATGTGAAGACAGCCAAAAACATGGCTTTTGCCAAAAAACTGACTTGGAAATCAGAGTACGGGCATTCCACTGTGATTAATTTTATAACATGTGCAGCCACAAGAGATCAAAGAAACCTCCAGAAGTGTAATTCCCAAATCACGGCATCATGTCTATGAACTCTACAGAATAAAGCAATGCCGTCTCATTGCTTAAAGTAAAGGCATACAAATCATGAAGTAGTAGGGATGGGCTCTCTTAAGCTGCCAATATGCTTCATCAGAAGTGCTTTTTGGGTGGTCGAACAGCTTTGGAAACCCCCACCCTCCACACCTTTCCAACGGGAGGGTTGCAGCCAATAATATCTGTAACTTTCCGAAACCATCAATCTGACGTGTCCTCTCTGAGAAAATTAGCCGGGTTTAAACTATTATCATTCTTTACACAACAATTTCTGCCACTTGGGATATGTACATCCTAGTGCAACACTAGCCACTGTTGTACTGGCCACTGTCTGTTAGTCTGGCTGTTATCCCATCTTTAAATGATGATCACATCTCGCCCCGCCTTCAAATGTGGCAGCTCAGAACAGCTATATACACTTTTGCCTTCCGACATAGTCAGACAACACGTCATACAAACTAGTTATTTTTGCGCATTACCTGGCAGTTAAAGCAGCAGTGGGTAGAATTGGAGCAAATAGGATTTGAAAAAAGTTATTTTTATAAAACGGTCTGGAAAAAAACTGGACCCTATTTTCCCATGTTTTTGTGTCTAAGTGACTAATGGGGACAACACTTGAAATCGGTCCAGTATTGAGGGAGAACACTGATGCCAGCAGCCGCTGAACAAGCTGTAATGTAATCATTTGGGGCAACCTGGCATCGACAGTTTACGTCCACTAAAATTTCTTGTTTTTGCCAATGACAGGCTCAGATTGTTACTATAAGTGTCTGACAAAATTATGGAAAGAACCCTGCAGAGAAATTAAATATGTTTCCTTTCCTTTAGCTTGATCCAGTCTGTTCGTTATTGTGTGTCTCACTCTGAGAAGCCTTAAAGTGGAATGTTGCATTGCCTCCACATCTAAATATTCCGCCATGACATTTAAAATCTTTTAGATAACACTAAGCTACACTTTCTGTTCTCCAGTACAAAAAAATTCTGACAACATTGTCGTGGCACTCCTCTCTCCACTCTCACTCACGTGTCACAGGACAAAATGACAAACGGAAAGCGAAAGTTAAGAAAAACTTAGTCGTTAGTCACTAGGTCACGAAAAAACTTAGGGTCCAGGTTGAAAAATACCGAAGTTATCCTTTAAGGTCAGTTGCAAAAGTCAAAATTCAGGCTAGGAAGTCTCAATTCCGTAATACATATTAACTGGGCTTTAAGTTGTTTGCACAGGAAAAGTGTATACAAAGTGGACATGCATTTTTTTTTATTATTTTTGAGTGTGGTGCTCATGGATGCTTTTATCCTACAATGCAAAGTAAAGTATTACATCGTTCGACAAATACTGGGCATTCTGTGTAAGTCTCCCTGCTGCCAGGTGTAATCAGTCAAGAAACATATGTCAGACTCAGTTACAACATGTTAAGTTTTTGGATATATGAAAAAACTATTTTAAAAATAGCAACAATGACAACACCAACTCATTTCATTAGCACGCACCCTTTTCCTTTCTCTTTGCATCTAGCCTGAAGCAACCACATCTAATTTCCTGTCAAGGATAACTAGACTTGATAAATAGCCCTCATTTAAAACAAAAAAGATCTAATTACATAGACACTTGAGGAGATTGCTTTCACTTCAATCTCACATGCAATTTAACACATTTGTTGGAAGGACTACATTTAAAACAACAAGTAGAGTACATTTGTAATTAATTAAATAAATCTGATTGAAATGAGAACTCACTCAGCTGCATTTTAATACTCAGGTCCGCAGTCCTTTTTATTTCTGTATTTTTTTGCATGCCATATTTCTCATTCTGTAACCAACATTAAGACCAGGCTGCATGCAATAGTGTGCCAGCCTAAAGTATACAGAGACCAACTAATGGCAACGTTGAGTGTTAGGATAGCAACATAACCAGCTCGCTGAGTGATGATAAGAGTAAATGTGTTTAGAGTAACTGGGCCAAAGGGACCTGGATTGATGTTATAGTGTGTATTTACTGGCAGTGCACTAGCAATGCTATCAGATGTACAAGGAGGCCTTGAGGCATTACAACACAACACCAACACAAGGCCTCCAGGTCAGAGCATAGACTCTAAATTTCCCTCCCCAAATAAACTGATGTTTTCACGTCGCTATCTGCATCCCCAAAGACCTTTACAGCTTTGAATTTACTATCAGCCAAAGATAAGTAAATGCTGAGGAGTTTCACAGATCCTTTGGTCCCCTCGGATTGAATGTCTAAACATACTTCAGTGTGCGTGTTCCTGAGGCGGTTTTGTCTCGGGCTGTTGTGTAAGCAACCTGATTATCAGATCCAAATCCAGTTCCGCTGTTCATCAACCCATAACATCACATGCCGACTTGATTGAATTTTTCTTGAGGAAAAATTAGGACAAATGTGAAGGGAACAAAGGCGCTTTGAAATATTTTACAGCAGGATATTGGTTTTAAGGGACACTGTGTGTATGCCATAACTGATGTGCTGCAACTTGATATTCCTGTTCTCTGTTAGAAGGTGCAGGTGACCGACTATGATGAAGACATGGCTGTCCATAGTCTCTGCACCCTCAGACAGTCTGAGTCCGCCACTGGTCTTTGTTGTTGGTTTCTTGATTGCCCATAATGAGTACTCATCACGACGGACAGATGTTTGAATCTGCTGAAGCATTGTGACCACAGTTTTTTATAGTGCCATTTTCCAAAGCATTTTTAATTAATTGGAATAGCTTTACCCGGTACTTTTTTTATTGTATAAACTGTGATACCACTTTGAAATGGAAACCAGAAGCTGCTGACCGCACAGTGAGACTGCCAACAGTTAAGGCAGGGGTATGCCAGAAAAGAACGAGTTTGTACACCATGCCATACGGCCATATTGGAAGGCAAAGTTTTTATTGCTTTTTATGAAAAGTTAAACTTGGAGGCAGCATGAAAACCCGGTTGTCAGAGAGGGGGCAGTGAATCGTTCAAATATGGAAATAATGATGCACACTTTGGGAAATCTCTTTCCTGGAAGGCATTCATAGTGTTGCACTTGATTTTACACACAAAAAGTGCTAGAAATGGTTGTGTAAAGCTTGAAAAAATAGAGCTTGAGAGAGGCTCAAACCGTGCTTACTTTCTCATTGTCACATCTAGCCAACCACTATGTGAAGTGGTTGTGAATGTTGGATTGCTGGTTTCAGAAAGTTACACAAATTGTGTAGAGGTGTGGGGGGAGGGGCTTTCAACTTTCACTTTGGAAAGAGCAAGGTCCCCTGGTGACTACGTCCACTTATATGGTGTATATTCTTTTAAAAATATTCTCATGTATTAAGTCCATTTTCTGTCGTGGTCCTCTTTAAACGAGCTGAACAACGTTTTGAGAAGACATAAGTAATGCAGGTGAGCCCATACTGTCACAAAATGATAGGACAACATGCTAAAAGCAGCTTTTGACCAAAGTTGCCACAACAATTGTATGTAATGTAAATGTATCACATGAACTTGGCACCTATACTCCACTATTATAATCTGAAATTGTGTGCTTCCTTTCCCCTAATCTGAGCAGACATTAAAAGAATGAGCTTGCAGCTGGAAACAATATTTAGATAGGGATGTAAGAGACACCATTTTTCAGGTAAAATACATTACATCTACATAAGTGTTGAAAAAAATCTAATTTGTATGTTGTAAGTCATTTAACTGAATACTTAGGACATACATTACAGCACTCCACCTTCAACCATCCGATCCACGTCACCCTATTTCATAATTGGCCGGACAGCCTCTGTTCCATACTTCATCTCCCATCATCACCTCTGACACCTACAGTGTGGGCTGTTTTGTTTGGACTCTCCCAGCTGCTGGGTGGGCCCGTTCGACAAAAACATCTCTAATTTATGATGTAGCTGAAAGAAATAACATACCATACCGCAGAACAATGTTATCACATTATGTGTGACGAGCAGTGCTGTGAATCATGAGACAATTTTCTCATCAATTAACAACAAAAAACAATTATTGATTTCTCCCCGATGACCATATACAGTATATGAGAATTAAAGAATGTGCAATCTTTCTGCAGACGGGGTGTGCTGCATCTCCATCAAAGTAGGGGTATCAATGACCTGGGCCTGCCTCGCTGGGAGCTGACCTTGTGTCTGGTCGTGGTGGTCTTCATCCTCTACTTCAGCCTGTGGAAAGGTGTTAAGTCTTCAGGGAAGGTACAGGCCTGGACCACCAAACATCAATTGTTGCTTTCTCAAAGTTAACTTCTTTTGATTAACAAAAAAAAAACAAATAGAACTACTATATCAACAACTATAATGTCTGCTTTCTGCTTTCTGTGACAGAGACATTTCCCAGACATCTTGTAAAGCAGCTCAATGTAAACTGTTTGTACTGGGTCAAAAAAGTTAAGAGGCAGTGATAAACATTGTGAGGACTGGAGAGCATTCTCACATTAACATTGCATGCTATATAATATACTCTAGTTACTTGCATTCATGCTACAAAATGCAGCAAACACTCTGATTTTAAAGTTGCAATCATAGTGTTTAAGTTATCACACCCAGGCCACATTCTGTTTCTCTTTATTGGTAGAATGCTTCAATTAAAAAAGTAACTACATGATGAATGTTTCTTCTTCCTTTACATCTGTTCGTGTGTGTATTCAGGTGGTGTACATCACAGCTACCATGCCCTACGTGGTCCTTTTTGTTTTGCTGATCCGAGGCATAACTCTACCAGGGTCCATGGATGGCATCAGGGCTTACCTCCACATCGACTTCAAGCGGCTCAACAATCTAGAGGTAAGAGACAGTGCTGGTTGGTAACAACCTATCCACGGGTGTTGGGAAAGATTTTGAATCGGTAATACACTGACTACATTGACGCCACTTCAAAACACCCAAACTATCCCTTTAACCTGTGGGACTTTCAGATCCATTTATGTTTGACTCACACGTCAGAGTGTACGTGGATTTAGAGAGCCTTCTTTCTTGGTTACTGTAATTCATTGGGTGGAGTATCTCAAACTCTGAGGGTTAAAGGCTACATTTCAACTGAAGCCTCCCATACTGTGTGTATATGAATGAATGCACTCTACCATATGCACAGATACAATCTTCCACTAGCCGAGCTGATGTGTGAGAGTTTGCTAAGAGTTCAGTTGTTTTGCATAACATTTGCGTCACGAGCCATGTGTTTTCCAATGAAATCCACACAGCTTGTTCAGAGTAATGGAATAATGGAAACCGCACGGACAGCGGCTGACTTGAATGTAAATGTTGAACGTTAATCAGCAATTACATGTAAATGCTGAATAACAATCAGCGATTACATTCAAGTCAGCCGCTGTCTGCGCGGTCTTTTAGCCTGGAAGCATCTGTTTTTAGGAATTCAAAAGCTTTCTTGTTTGTCATGTATTTTTGCCACAGGTGTGGATTGATGCCGCCACCCAGATATTCTACTCACTGGGAGCAGGATTCGGGGTGCTAATTGCTTTTGCCAGTTATAACAAATTTGACAACAACTGCTACAGGTAAGAGCTTGCATTTCATTTGTGATTTTTGATAGTCTAAACGAGCCTACAGCAACATAACATCTTGCTGTCTTTAAGCAGCCAGGCTTTTCCAGCATGTAACCGGATCGTGAAGCAGCAAAGGTGATGCTAATCTGTTCAGCTGACCCGGATGGCTGGGTGCTAACGGGATAGATAAAGTACAGGCCAGGAAATGTTGCCAGTTAATAGCCAAAGGCTGTTTGGTTTGTCGTAGTGCTGCTCTTCTTCAGGAAAAAGCAGGTATTAGGTTGTGAGCTTGGCTAATCTTTTTTCATATTAATAGGTTGCAGTGGTGCTGTTGGAGGCAGACGCTTTAGGCAGGACAGCAGTTTAACCTATCATGTTTGGGTATATATTACACAAAAACTGTTAATGCTGACATGACCTTGCTGCTGCAGTACACCTATCTAAAAAATTAAAAGGTGAAATATAATGCAAAGTGTCATCACGGAGGCTTCTGTGCTGTACTGTAAGTTAAAAGTATGATAGACCCCTCCTCTCCTATCCGCTCTCATTTCCTCCATCGTCTTCAACCCCAAATGAGGCCGCCTTCCTTCCCTTTCATGTCCCATTTAGAGATGTGCGTGGTCTGCTGGCAGGTGGGATTCGCATTATGCAGCAAATGAGAAAATCCAAACTAGGTGAAAGGCAGCAGCAGCAGCAGCCCGGAAGAGCTGGTGCTGTTAGAAAAACAAACACTGAACACAGACTTTTGTTTGAATACCCACACAGATGAGGAGGAGGAAATCTGCACATGGTATAGTGTAGTGAATGAGCAGTGTGTCCTCCATCGCAAGTACCTGTATAACAAAAATGGAAACCAAGGCAAAAATATGTATTAGGCTTAAAAGTTTTTCTTTCTTGACTGGTAGAAAACCCCCAGAGCAATCAAGAGTACAAGATGAGGACACAGAACTGCTGCCATTCTTTGTTAGTTATGTCTACTAGGTGAGGGATAATGTACAGCGAGCCGGTCATTATTGTGACCCGACAGGGTGATGCGGCAGCCCGATGTGGAGCGGACAACAATGACCCCCTAGCTGTTCATTGTCCCTCTTATTACGCAGCTACTTACCTAAGAAATCAATAATTTGACACAAAAATGGTCCGCAAGCGTCCGACATCAGAACGGCGCCCATGGTATACATAACAACGGTCTGCTATAAAGAAATAACAGACCATAGAACACCGTGATTGACCAATCAGAATAGAGTATTCAACACAGCCATGTAATTAATTCTGTTAAATGCCTGCTTTTAAAAAGGTCCTGTGTCTTGACAGTCCCAAAATTTGACATGCCCGTCTGGTTTATTGCTACAATATTTTACTTGAGATTTATTTTTTTTTTCTACTCAAGTGATTTTTCTAAAATAAAAACTAATTGACATAAGTCAGGAAATAAAAAAAAAATTTAAAAAAAATGATAATTATCGGGAAATCATACTTAAAGGAACAGTGTGTAACAATTAGGGGGATCTTTTGGCAGAAATGAAATATAATATTAAGAAGTATAATTTCTTTAGTGTATAATCACCTGAAAATAAGAGTCATGTTTTCGATACCTTAGAATGAGCCGTTTATAGCTACATAGGGAGCGGGTCCTCTCCACGGAGTCCGCCATGTTGCACCGCCATGTTTCTATAGTAGCCCAGAACGGCTTGGGCCAGAGTCGATAACGTAACTCGCTCTTGTCGCCGCCGCTCTCTCTCTCTCTCTTGCTTCACCACTCAGTTCCCTTGTACACACACACTCTACGCACTGACTCTGCTCCAAATGACCTATGCTACTTTTACAACAAGTGGCTTTAGAAAGGGCCATTCACATTTTCGCGTCGGCCATCAAAGTTCTTCTACACGCTAGGCACACGGGAGAGGCTTCAGTTGGTTTCAATCTGCAACCTCACTGCTAGATGCCACCAGATCCTACACACTGGACCTTTCAATTAAAATATCTTGAAATAGTATTGAAAGCTCATTTGAATATTTTTTGTTAAAATGCCAGAGCCTTGTGCTTAAACTGAACAGCTTCCAGTTGTAATATGGACACAAATTCCTTCTTACTTTACTATTTGGCCTCAACAATGACTTGTCTGTAATTAATGTATTCCTTTGTCATATTCAGTGGATTGGTTTAAGTGAGGCACAGGCTTCTGTGATGTTAAGCAGCACCTGTGTGTTTGTGTGAACCACACTGAGGAGTAGGACTGAATAAAAAGGTTCTATCACAGCTTGCACACAGAACAAGAAAGAATTAGACAAATCTGAGGGGAAATCAGTGGGAAGAAAATGCATCATTGAGAGATTTCTGCTCCCTCAGCCAAGGAGGTGGCCGTGGTCAAGTTAACCTTATTCAGTTTGTCAGACAACTGCAGGTTAGTGGCCACAGAACAGCACACTGATTACCGATCAAACCGCCAACAGGAGCAGAGAACAAAAGCTTCTCATTAACCTGAATATCCCCTCTAAAACACAGCGTTTGGCAGATCAACCCATGGAAAACTTGAAAGATATCAAGTAACACATGACCCCATTTTGACTTTACATGTTCAGGTAAACAGAATGACACTGGCTTAATGTTTCTTTTAACAAGAGACAGTTAATCCCCGTTAAAAAATAAAGTTTGTGACTCTTTAGCCAAGCTGTAAACACAAATGTAGAAGATTGATAACGCGGACCTTCAAAGTTGGACAATTAGAAACTCAGCTTTCTTTTGAATTTGTTTTTGCTGTTGTGTTGTTTTCTCTCTCTAGGGACGCTCTCTTGACCAGCACTGTGAACTGCGTCACCAGTTTCTTCTCAGGGTTTGCCATCTTCTCTGTGCTTGGATACATGGCTTACAAACATGGGGTGAATATAGAGGATGTGGCAACAGAGGGTAAGTGCTGCTGTCCAAGAATCCTGCATTACACCATCACTGACTGGCTTAAAACTGTATGCTGCTGTGATTTATGTGTCTACTTAGTATATTTTTTCTCACTTGATATGAAATTAGTGATACAATATTTGGTCATGCAAATTTGCACAAACGTTTATGAAAGTCATAACTTTGTGTGTGTGCATTCATGTTTCTGTGTGTGTATGTACAGGGGCAGGATTGGTGTTCATCATCTACCCTGAGGCAATTTCGACATTGCCTGGCTCAACATTTTGGGCTATTGTGTTCTTCATCATGTTGCTGACTCTTGGCATTGACAGCTCGGTGAGTCACAATGATTGTTCTATAGAATTATAGAAGTCTATAGAACAGAAGTAGAAATATTTTTAGCAGTTTCAATACTTAGCGGGTAGAACATGTATAAAAAGGCAAATACATAAATAAGACGTAAGTTGAGTGGTGAATATTACTGATGAAATCCGTGCATACATACTAGGGATGCATCGACTGCAAAATGATGCACCGATACTGATGTTTGAAAGAAAAATTTGAACGATAACCGATGGCCGATTCCAATGTTAAATAACTGAACTGTCTTCACTCTTAAAGTCCTTCAGAACTTAATTCATATCATGAATGAGCACAAATTAAATACAAATTTATGAAACAAGCTTTAATATAACCTTTGTTCATATGAAAAATAACTACTTAACTACTAAATCGTCCGATACCAATAAATTGGTGCATCCATAATTCATACAGTGCTTGTATAGGTTTACATAGTGCTTCAGCCTGTAGGAAAGGTACAGACACTGATAACATTTCTTTGGAAAAAGTTCTTCATCTTAAACGAGCCATGGAATTCCCCTTGTTTGACCCAGTGCTAAGAAAAACAGTGCTCTCTTTACTGTGCAGGTACAGAACAGAGCAGACAGTGTACACTGAGACCTCTTTGGGATAGAAATGATATCCACGGATCACGTTGGAAGACTTTCTTCACTGAGTTGCACATTAAACCTGACATTTATTGGAACATAATGGTCACCGTATACTCACTGCGCAAGTTCATCTGAGAAACTATGCCGTTTGTTTTCCCCATAGCACAATTAGTCTGGTATGACATGGAGGAGACACAGTAGGATGTCTTCTAACTCAAGTCGACCAAACAAATGTTTAGTGATTTTCTGTTTTTCCCTTTTTTCATACTTTCCCTGGTGGCAACCTTTATAAATACAGCTCAGGTTCACTAAAATATGCTGTTAATTTAATAAATAAGTACTGTTAAATGATAAATAATCCAGGCTGACAAGTTGTAGATTTTAAGTAATAAGAGTAAAGTAATGTAATGTTTCAGTACGGCCAGCTGCATTAAAGTCACTAAACGGTCTGCGGCAACAAAAACTTCTTTCATTGACATTTCAAAAGCCAGCTGTAATTTAACAAGACATCTAACCAGTGACTCACTCGCACACTAAATAAACAAATGATACTTTAATTCCCTCTTATCGGTCAACAAATGTCCACAAGTAATTAACTTATCGTCGCAATCGTTTATCAAGTAGGTCAGATGAAGACCATGTCAGTGTTACTACTGTAATGTACTCGGTATGTGTATTTTATTGTATCGTGTTCTATTTTTATGCCTTTACTTTAGTGTTCTGCTGAGGAAGGACAAAAGACATATTTCCAGCCCTGATTGGATAATACAATTCTATTATATTCAACTCTGTCAAAATAGAAAGCAATACCTACCACCCTGTTAATGGACATATGATGTTGTAAATGCAAAATGACACAATTCAATTTCGGTGGATATGGATAACTACATTGCTACCACTGTAAAAAGTTACATTTACCAATCACAATCTGCAACCCGTTCTTACGAGAAGGCATAAAAATAGCAAGACATTATGTGGACATTCTGCGTGTCATGAGGATGCATTTTTAGGCTTTTCGAATGTCATTTATACGCCACGCAACACAGCTACGATATCGTCCGCAATTGGGTTGAGCCAACAAAACCACTCACTTGGGTTTAGGCAACAAAAGCACTAAGTTTGGTTTAGGAAAAACATCATGTTTGGGCTTAAAATAAGTACGTGAACTAAGTAAGTACATTAGGGTGAAGTATGTATCAGCATACTTTTAAAGTGTAGCGCATACAAATTATCAATTACATTTTTGTTATGTTGAAGCTCTAAAGGGGTCTCTTCTGGCTAAACAGCTGTCAGCATGCAAAACTGGTGGAAATCCTCAAGTCAAAGTCAAGGCATAGTGTCCATTAGAGAACATTTTCAGTGGGTAGACATTTCTGAGTCTCATGTCTTTCTGTTTGTGTCCACCAGATGGGCGGTATGGAAGCGGTCCTCACAGGCCTGTCAGACGACTATAAGTTCCTCAAGAGAAACAGGAAGGTCTTCACCTTCGCCACAGCCTTTGGAACCTTTCTGGTTGCCCTCTTCTGCATTACTAATGTCAGTATCAGGTTTCAAAATGCCATACATTTACACTTGTACCACTTTCAACATAATGTCTGCTGATGTCATGTTTCACTTTGTCTTTCAAAATCTAGCTTTGTATTTTTTTCAGCCATGCGCAAATACTGTACAACAACCTACACTAAATAATTGTCTCTCACAGCAAAAAATATTTCAATCTGGTGGTATACCACAGTAGGGATGGCGTTGTGTCAAAACCTGGTAAATGAGATCTTTAAACTGCATGTGATCGCTGCCCAGTCACATGGTGTAATGTTATCGGAAAAATATCACAGAACCCTTTCAAAGACATGATAAAACGCTATTGCACGACATTCTGATGACAAATTAGAATTTAATTAAAACTGCATCCAGGAATCAAATGTTTAATTTTCTCTGTAGTCCCTATTCATTCACATGGCATCAGCACCAAGTACAAATGCTTAGTGATTACAAAAATACAGAAAGGTATTATGTTGGTGATTCACATGGTTCATCTCCCTTTAACAAAATAAATGACATTATTGTGTAGTGAATGATGTTTTTCCCCTGCTAGTTCAGTGGCACAATATACAAATTGTACCACTCTGGATACAAATCAAAGATGTATTGTACAGAATATCTAACGCACACAAAGTCCCCTCTTCGTACATGTGAGGCTTGCTTATGCTCACACATCTATTCTTCAACGTCTCCTCAAATGGCAAAACAAGCATACACTATTAACTTTGAGAGGCCATTGCTTATTCATTGCACACAAGGGTCCACTTCTCTTCAAAGGTTAAGATTTATATACAACGCGCTATTAACTAAACTTTCTCTGCTTTTTTCCCTTTCTGTAGGGTGGGATCTACGTGCTGACCCTGTTAGACAAGTATGCAGCTGGGACTTCTATACTGTTTGCCGTGTTGATTGAGGCCATTGGAGTGTCATGGTTTTATGGTATGAAGTTCTTCAGCACTTTGGCATTGAATGCTTTCCTTTACAATAACACCATTTATATTATGTGGCTTTATTCAATTACAAAATTACATTGGCAACATTTTGGTGAAAAAAAGAAACAGCAGTTAATAGAAACCTGTTTTTAGCTTAAGCAAGGCAAAACTATGAATCATAATAAGATCAGATAAGATCATAATCAGAAAATTAGGTTTGGTGATTGTAACTTGTATGGTGTACTCAGTGTCCGACAGAGTCGCACGGCAGTTTGTGAAATAGTCATGAAATTGAATCTATGTGATTCCTATACATAGACACAAATTTCCCCTTTTGCACTCAGCACGACTTTGAACAACGTATTTCTTACGAATGTCCAGCAACATGTGACGCACATGTCAATTTATGCTTCAGTCTTTTCAAAATAAAACTACTGAGTTAGCTTTAGGAAAAGATCATGGTTTGGTTTAAAATAAATCCAGAAGTGCAGAAACTTATATACGGAAGTTACGTGACAAATAAATCAACGTTGGCTTCTGGTTTTACATGGAACACGAACACCGGTATCCTGTTTTTTGACCCAACCATCCACCCCGACCTCCTGCCTACAGTGCATTAACCTTTCTATACTTACCGGTTCACAATTACTTGGATTACATACAAATTGATTTCACGATGACCATCACAAAAAAAATTCTATGTACACAAATCATTACATTCAATTTTGTGACTATTTCACAAACTATTGTGTGACTGGGCTGTAGTGTCACTCTTCTGGAACAATCAACAAGTTGTGATCAATGTTAAAGCCTGTCTGCTTTATTTCCGTGTACTTTCACATATGCAGTAGGCCTACAGGACAGGGACGAGTAAGATCAACCACAAGACAAAATTATGCAAAAAAATAAAAGACAAAGCAAAAGTCATGAGATTGCATGCGGAAAGACTCAGCAGCAGACCTATCTAACCTACCCAGCTTAGTATATCTTGTCACCATCTGTAAACCCTTAGTTAGAAAAGGAAATGAAAAATACAGAAAGAAAAAAATGAAGAAAAAATAATTTCAAATTGTGCAACTGGGACAAAATGCAAAATACAAAATGTGGATATGACTGATGTGTTATGTCAGCTCAGGGTCAGAAGGCCCAGGTCAGACAACTGTCTGTGCCAAGTATGCAGTCTCACTGGACAGTAGGAGGGAACGTAACCCAGCCTACACCCTTGTTGTCAAAGAACCTGCTGTAGCCTACACTGATTGAATGATCATCTTGACTCGCCACATTAACCTTTGCTCTGTAACTTTTCGTCCTCGCTCCAGGTGTTGACCGCTTCAGCGAAGATATCGAGCGAATGATGGGCTTCAAGCCAGGTCTCTACTGGAGGCTGTGTTGGAAATTTGTGAGCCCGATCTTTCTGCTGGTGAGAGGGATAAAACACACTGAAGTATTTCCATTGGGCTGGTTTTACCAAACAGAGATAATGTCTGATCCTTGACCCAAAGTCCAAAGTCAACAGATAAATCAACTAAAAATGTTTGAAGAATCAACAATAAAACTAGTGTAATGGTTGATGTCTTCCAGTGGCTGTTATTCACAAATGCCTGCAGGCTGTTTTAAGGGTCAACAATACAAGTAGTGTAATGGTTGATTTCTTCCAGTAACTGTCATTCACAAAGGCTGCACGAAGGGATCAGTCCATCCAGCATGCAGTAAATATGCAATGTTTGCGTGTCAGTGCCACAGTGATGTAACATAGAATCAGAATTTAATCCCTATTAGAATCAACAGCTAAAGTACTTACCAGTACACAGGAAAAAGCATTAACCATTCACCACAGGGTGCAACAGTGGGGCTTCTGGCTTATACCCAGAGGGAAGGTGGGATCATGGAGGACAGTTTGAACCTCAGTACGCCTCCTGGCGAGTTCTTCTCCATGTGCATTAGAGGAAGCACATGGCTATGTCCACCGCTGTGCAGGGGAGGGTGTAGACGATCATGTACTTCCTCTAATACATAACGCTGTCTACACCCTCCCCTGGACAACAGAAGAAGTTTGTAGTAACAAGGACTGCAAAGCAGGAGAATTAGTCATTCCACATTGTGAGTAAAAGGGACAAATGCAAAAATAAACTAGAAGGGTACTCGGAGATCGTAGACTTCCGCCAAGGCCTCTTCAAAATATTATGAGTTCTTCCTCGGGCCACGCTACACCCTTCCGCCAAGTTTCATGAAAATCGGGCCAGTAGTTTTCCCATAATCCTGCCGACAAACAAACCAACAAATGGAACCGAAAATATAACCTCCTTGGCGGACGTAATAATTACAACAATTTACAGATATATTTTGGTATGTAGGGTACTACCCCAATAAACACGCTTTTGTACTCAAAAAGAGTACAAATCCGTGACGAAAATTGCCAACTTAATGGAGTGCAACAATTACATGTGCCCTCTCTGTTATGTGAGCGTTTGCATCATGCACCATTGTGCTAGTAACATCGGCGATGAGTAATGGGATTGAGAAAATAATGATATAACACCACACCCCACCCATTATAATCCACTTCATCCAATCCTTTTCTTGTAGCATCCATGGATGTGCACTGCAATTATATCAATGAAGAGATGTCGAACATTACAAGCAGCACTAATACATAGATGTAACACTCCTTATGTGTCTGTTTCTCTGTTTTCCCTTCTCTCTATCACAGTTTGTTGTAATAGCCAGTACTGTGACATCGTCAGGCCTGAAGTATGATGACTACGTCTTCCCTCACTGGGCCAACGTAGTTGGCTGGGGCGTGGCCATGTCCTCCATGATGTTTGTCCCCTGCTATGCCATATACAAATTCTTGAGCGTACCAGGAACATTCAAACAGGTCAGTATGTATGTATGTATTGACTATTGTAGTTCTATCCTTTCTGGTCTTCCGCTCAATTGTTTTCATAAACTTTATTGGTCCATAATTCAGCTGCCCATTACCCACATTCCCACATTACTCCTGTTCTTCAGCAACTTCATTGGCTCCCTGTTAGATACTGTATCATTTCAAGATTATACTTCTCACTTTTAAGGCCCTTCACAATCTAGTCTCTTTGTATCTTTCTGAACTTCTTCATATCTACACACCTTCCCATACTCTCACATCCTCTTCTGTTATCCAACTCACCATACCATCTGCCTGCTTGACTACCATGGGGTCAAGAGCCTTCAGCTGTTGGAACGCTCTACCACAAGACATTCTCAATATTGACTCTCTCCACCTTCAAACCCCTTCTTAAACACACACCTTTTAAAACTGGCAAGTCAGTCTGATTCTGTCTAATGGCTACACACATTACATAAAATGCATTATTATTATTATTATTATTTATAAGACATGTTTGTCACACATGGTGAAAAAGACATAAGCTAGACATGTTTAGTAGATATTAAATAGTTATACATTGACTTGCATGTTCTCCCTGTGTTCGCATGGGGGGTTTATCCGGTTACTATGGTTTCCTCCCACCACCAAAACATGTATCCCCCGGGAGCTGTGAATAGGGGGGTTGCATCAAGAAGGGCATCCGGCGCAAAACCTATGCCAAATCAAATGTGCGGATCATCAAATATCAGATCTCAGATGATCCACTGTGGCAACCCCTAACGGGAGAAGCCGAAAGACAAAGAAGTGAAGAGGAGGGGAAATGGTTAAAACTCTTTTGAAAGACACTAGCACTTAGAACAGTTTCTGCTGACATATATAGTTCAAATAAGATGGGATCTCACACGCAGTGTACTGGTAAACAGTACAATTGTGACTAAAGGGAATACATATGTTCTTCTTTGATACAAAACTTGAAAATAATTTGATCTAGCAATGAACTTTCCGCTCTCAACTTGATGACAGTGGCTCCGTGAGAACGCTGTTGGATGAAATGATTGGCATCATTCAAAGCATCGAGAGTTTATGATAACAATCATCAAAGCACCGGAGAGCTATTTTCATCCCTCAGCAGTCAACCAGTGTCAGCTTCACTCTACTGTAACAATTACCACATCCCATTGGCATTTCCCATTGGTACTCAGGGTTTAAGATTCTTCGCAGGTTCTCAGGACACATGTTCTTTCCGATAACTCCTGTCACCGCCTATCAAGTTTTGGCTTTCTCCTCCTCATTATAACCAGAATAAACATCTCTGAAGTTCTTGATAAGGGTTCCTCACAGGTTCCAAAAATAATTGGCATATTTTGTCAGAGATAACTTCCATTATGACTGTTACTAATGTCTGATGTTAGATTCAATTGCATTCCTTCTTAATCTCAAGCAGTACATGGACACTTTGGCTCCTCTAAGAATATGCAGAGGATAGAAGATGTGTGTGGCAAGTGTGGTTTGTGTATGCCGCAAAGAGGATACACTTGTTTTGTTGGAAGTGTTGAGAATGATGTGTTGTAATTGCTTTTTCTTGCAGAGGATAGCCTATTGCATCACTCCAGAACATGAACATCATTTGGTGGCTGAGGGAAATATACGGCAGTTCACAGTAAGGGCAAATGCTTTTCATTAACAGTGTTAATTTGAACTGGCTAAATGGCTACAATTAATCTGGATTTTAACCCATTGAATTGTTTGTGAATTGACTTGTGCACTGACCATTGCTAATGTATCAAAATTAACATTTTGAAAAGAAGGCAAAAGAGACAGATGAGACTTTGGGGTGTAGGCTCTTTAACCCTCATCCTACCAACACATTTAACATACAAGGACTACTGACTAGGGTCCCTGAAGACCCAAGAATAAACTACTGTTAACTTATTTCTTCTCACTTCATTAGTAATGTAATTAATGTAATCTGAAGAAAAAACAAACATTGTTATTATTTTGGGAAGGTTACAGTTAATTTGTATATTTTGTAAAATGAAAAAAGACAGAGCACATGAGGAAATCTGTGTCTGCTGCATTTGTGTCCGTCTCTTTCAAAATGACAGAGTGCCCCTACCCCCCTGATAGGGTGTGATTTAAATTAGGATCCATGGTAAACATTAACTCAATAAATAGTTCCATCTATTAAAACTGCATAGGCTGAATTGGGTGCTTTTGACTAGGGGACCCCAATATATTGGTATTTTTAAAAAGTTAAAACAGTTATATGAAGTTATTTTAAACAAATTGATTGACAAAGTCATGAGAAATTGGAATGATAGAATAAAGCACCTGTGAGATATGACAAAAAGTATACGTCTGGGGTCTGCCGAGACTTCTTGGTAGGATTAAGATTTAAGGTTAGCTTACAAAAACAACAAATGAGGATTACTGTAAATGACATTATCTTTTGTTTTCCAGCTCAAGCATTGGTTGGCCATCTGATGTACCCAGAATTCCCTCATCCATCCTCACATCGGGTGTTTGGAGTTCCTGTGTGCCGCCAGTGGTCGGACAGACAAGGAGAGCAACAGGCTCCAACCTCTCTCAGCAACCTGCCTCTTCTCCCCGTACATTTATCACCCCAGGCCTTTGTCGTCAACAGTAGCGTCAAGCACTTTGATTTCAGAGTTATGCCTGTTAACATCTTGGAACCATTCAAAAGCTTCAACTCATAAGGGAGGGGCACCCCATGGGGGCAATGTACTGTTATTTGCCCTTTGACATTGTTATGTTTTTTATATACTACATTAATCAATCATAACTTTAGTTATGATTTTATATAGTTTGTGATGTGACAATTATCTCCTGGAAGGGACAGAAACTAAAATTAAAACCAAAACAATCCCATTATCCTGTGTATTACTGTACAGGGGACCCAAATATTTCAATTTTTAAACTTTTTTTTAAACATATGATTATTTATTATTACATTGATATTGGAAAAAAGGCTCTGTTCTTGCCGTTCTGTTGGTATAGTGGCTTATCTGTTTCAGTGCCTTATCAAGCGAGACACTCCATGTTCTTACACTCCGTACAAGAAGAAATGAAGTAAACTGTGTTGACTCAGGAACCCACCAAATCAAGCCACAGTTTGTGGTTGGTAATCTCTCGAATTGACCCAGTCCTTTGACACTCAAGTCAAGCAGCTGGAGGTCAACAGTGCGTCAAAGTCAACCTCCTTAATGAGGATTTTAGGCCTGATTTAATGCTTTCATGTCACATTCTGTTACAGAAAAGGGAATAATGGATACATCGCTCCAAAGCTTTAAAAGAACTGAGGCAGGCTTCGTTCACCTCTTATTCTTTGAAAGGCCAGACTCCAAACCAGGCCTTAATCTCAAAGAAAAACTAAGTCTGAACCTGGTCAGTGCCTGGCTGCTTACTGAAGGTGAAAAATTCAGCAAAACAAATGGCGTAACTGTTGCAAACAGTTTTGTAATATTGTTGTGAGACTTTTACTTTACAAAATGTTGTCTGTTCAGTGCTTCTGAGGAATATATGTGGCTTTTCCTCCAAAGAGACATAGAGAGAGAATGTGTGTGTGTGTGTGTGTATGTAATGGGATTTTGTTGCCAACCATACGGTATGCTGTTAGTGTAAAGTACATGGAGGGATGACATTTACCAAATGCCTCTTTCACTGCACTGTATATTAACTTAAATCTACGATGACTCTTATATTTTAATTTGACACATATCTTGTGATGTTCCACTTTTTCATCACCATAGAAGTGCCAATATGTTCCTTTAGGAATGTTTTTGACTATCTTAATCAGTTTCTCTTTTTACCTCTGCCAAGGAGGGTTTTTTTTCGGTTCGGTTTGTTGGTTTGTTTGTCTGTTTGTCAGCAGGATTACAGAAAAACTACTAACTTGAGTTTCATGAAACTTGGTGGAAGGGTGTAGCACGGGCCAAAGAAGAACCCATTACATTTTGGAACTGATTGGCCTTTGCCTTCTAGTTTATTTATTGGAATTAAATTGAGTTTTAACCATGAATCATAACAGACCCTTTCTGAAAGGAATGAAGCCACAAAGAAAAAAAATCAAATACATGTGGAATATATAAGAAGATATAAAAAATATATAAATATATTCTTTTGTTATGTATAATCTTGTATTTATCAAATTGTTTATAACAAAACGTGAATGTAAAGTATTTTAAGCGTAAATGTCCACAGTCATAACATGTTGTTTGATGTATAGCTAAGATGAACTATTTAGAAAAAAAATATTATTCAGTGTAACCCTGGGCTACTTTGTCACATATGAATGTGAACAAAAACACCATGGCTTTCCTGGACTATGTTTACAAAAATACTGTGTACAATACCAATGTCCTGTTGAACGTGAGTGACAACTATCTATGAAGAAATCTGAAGTATTCACACTATGATAATAAAGAATTTCATCTACACACATTTGAAGACCATGTGCTCTGATTTAGTGTCAGTTACTTTCAGGTATGGGTCTCTCTTGTCCAACTCTGTTTGGTTTTACTGCTGACTGAGGGCTTCTCATAGTGGCTGACTGTGCCTTTCCACTCTCTCTCCCTTTGTTAGCCTGCTGTACCACTCAATGTCACTACATTGTCCATTCTTTGAGCCTTTGCTGGCTAAGCTACTATTGTTCATGAGCCAGGTTTCCACACACATCAATTACTCTTGAAGAAACGATTTCCAAAAAGCAATACTGCAGATACTGTGCATTATTCAAGTAATAATCTGCAACACACGTCTGTTTTGACAACACTTATCCGGAGAGAAAACTAATCAGAAAGTTCACTTACAATCATAAGTAGGGGCAACTGGGACACACAAAATGATTTAATGTAATACTACGTCAAGAAACTATTTCAGAGATATTGTTGGCACATACTGTACATTGACCAGGAAGCTTTTAAGCTGTCTGAAGTCAGAGCATTTGTACCAAGTTATTGGGGGACATGACCTGGCTTTGGCCTCTGTACAGAGTCGTGAATAACCTGGATCCTACCCAACAAAACTTAGGGGAAAAGCCAGAGATTACCCAGAACTATTTTAAGCCAATGGAATTCTTTTGTAGATGCCACTCTAACCATTTCACCACCCAACAAGCACTCCATCAACTGTACATAAGGTAGGGCTGAGAAGTCTAAGGTCCCATCTCAGGCAGTCAAGTTCAGTTCTCTCTAACTTCACCCAGCTGAGTGCTGGCATGGTAGCGCAGTGGTTCAGGCTGTTCTCATACACCGTTTGTGTATTATACCTACGAAAAGTAATACACTGTAATTCGTATATATCCCACGAAATCAATTTGTATATAATCCACGTAATCCTGAACCAGGGAGTATAAAGAGCGACAAACGCCACATAGGGAGGAGGTAGGGCTGGATTGATGGGTCAAAGAACACTGGACTTTCACTCAGCAGACCACTGTTCAAATCCTGTGTGAAACCAGAAGTCAATGTTGATTTATTGTCATGCAACTTCCGTACTTAAGCTATGCCACTTCCGGAGTTATTTTAACCTTATTCCAAAGCCTAAGTAGTTTTGTTCCCTAAACCTAACCAAGTTGTTTTCCTGTGAGGATGGAAGTTTATTTTGAAAAGACTATATGCGTGAAACAAGCGGAAATTGACACATGTTGCTGAACATTTATAGGAAAATGTACAAAAAATGAGAAATAACTTTTCGTAAGATATCATACGAACCGTTGCAGATACGCTGAGTGGTTAGCATTGTCGCTGCACAGCAAGAAGCTCTTGGGTTTGAACCAGAGACTCTGACTCTGGATAACTCAATATTGCCTATAGGTTGTCCGATAGGCTCCATGCAAACCTGCAAAGGGTAAGCAGAAATAGATAATGGATGGATGGTGGTAGTCACCATAGTGACAATGCCACAGGGGTGGATGAGGTTCATTGTGAGATGCTGAATGTTTTGGCTGTCTCGGGCAACACGCCTCTTGCCCTTTGATGTCACATTGACTTTGGGGACAGTGCCCGTGGACCCACAGATAGGATGGTGGTTGCCATTTTTTTGTCCTCTAGTAGGGATGAATTTCATATCCCATCTGGCCTGGCAACATCTTGGGATCCACCAAGAGGACCTGGAGGATAAGGCTAGGAGAAGAAAGCCTACCTTGCTTAGACTGCTGCCATGACTTATAACCTGATAAGCGATGGATGAATAGATGAATCGAATTTTGGATATCTATAATGTGCATCTAGTCAGGCAAGTCATTAATGATGATATTAGAGTCAAGTGAAACCTTTTTATCTGTTAAAGCAGTTTGCAATATCATGTCAAGGCACAGACAGGAGCAGAAGGCAGGCTGGGCCAAAAAAAAACAACTTTGTTTTTGGCAAAGCTCTCAGGAGACTTAAGACTATTATTGGCGAAACCAATGGCCAAGACAGAAAAAGAAAGAGATAAGTTCAAAAAGGGGGGGAAAACCAGAGCAAACTGACCTGAGCACAACAGCAGGTGGGCTGTTAGTGACTGCAGACTGTAACAAATGCTAAAAGGATTGTGGATTACATGTAGCAAACGCCAACAGCTGGAGAGAGTCCACAAAAATGTGTGTTTCTTTCAGTTATGTAATCAGAAAAAGCAAGCCCAGGGCAATTTCCGGGAGGCTACAACACTACAAACGCAAGTACTAAAGAGTGATAATACTAACAACTACAAAAGAATTGTTAGTTCTTCACTGGTCTCTCGGTTTGAAAGTTTCAAGTCTGTTTCACCGTGTGATCAGAACTGGGCTCTGTTGCATCAGTAACCAAGCCCATAAGTGAAGTTACTGAGTACCGACACACCCTGGAGTACACTTTGGCTCTGTTCAGACCTGGCATACATCCTCAGTGTTCGGATCACAAGTGGACAGCTCTAAGTACATCTGTTCACACCTGGCATTAGAATGCGTCTCCACATGTGTCTTGAGTGACCACTTGTGATCGGATCTCACTTTCTCGGTCTATATGCAAATAAACACATAGTAAACACATGGCCAATACAGCAGGCGTTGTGACGTAATATTACATGATCCGACAGCATGGTAGGCTAATAATGCACTTCCTGTGCCGAGTCTGATAGTCTGTAGATATGTAGCCTATAGATAAGATACATTTTGATAAAATACTGTTGTACCGACAGAACACAGTAGAGCACAGAGGCCGTTTCCATGCTGCGAAGCAGACAAGCGCTAGCGTCTGTCTATTCACATGTTGAACGCAGTGAGACCCCGCTGATCCCAGCGGGACATCAGTTGAGGAGACGATCTTTAATGTGGCCCAGGACACATTCGGGTACACACTGCTAAAAGAATTTGGCCATATGCAGGCCAGACCACCTCTGAATGTGGTCTGAGCGATCGGATTTCAATGCTTCCTGATTGCGTCTTGAGTGCGTTCAGATACTCAGGATGCATGTTGATACCAGGTCTTAACAGGGTCTTTAACATCCCTTCAGCAAAGTGAGAAGTGAAACCAGAATTTCAGGACTCTTTAAAATCAATAAGTTATCCAAAGTTCTGCAGCTTACCGTTTTCAATTTACGATATAGTGAAGTATAGTGAAGATGCAGGAACAGCTTACTTCTGGAACACAATTACACCAACCAGTTATTGCTTATTTAGTTAAGGTCTTTTGTTACATGACATACTGGGCTCTACAGTGTAACAATGTTCACATTAGCTCTGCTGCAACATTTTTAGCAAGATGTGTAAAAAATAACAAGAC
The DNA here is from genome assembly GCA_916701655.1 of Sebastiscus albofasciatus. Classification (NCBI taxonomy): domain Eukaryota; kingdom Metazoa; phylum Chordata; class Actinopteri; order Perciformes; family Sebastidae; genus Sebastiscus; species Sebastiscus albofasciatus. The sequence goes on along the minus strand of CAKAOI010048443.1, from coordinate 408,817 downwards.
TGTGCTTGTTTGATTACTTTGCCAGGCCTTGAACGCATCTGTCATTTCAGCACAGTGGAGCAGGTCAGAGTTAATAAAAGGTAGAAAACACAGCATTGCGTGTCTCCAGGTACCCCTGGACTAGGAACTTACTGGTGTGATGGATGGAAATGACCCAGTAAAATGTTGTTTTCTCATTTAGACCCACCTAGTTTGATAATGAACACTATCTGATAATTGATCTAAGTCTTTCTGCCTTTGATCTGTTGTTTTGAAGTAGGGTTCGAATTGTCTGCCTTTTCCTTCTTATTTCATCTCAACCCTGCTTCTCAATGCCTCCATTCTACCTCAGCGCAGCAAAAAGGTCAAAACCACAAACTTTCATTGAATTTGTTTAGCCAATAAAAGTCAAGTCTGGCCACAACAAACTGGTTCTTAATTGGCAGCTCTGTGCAGCGCTAATGTGATTGGGGCAAAGGAGAGCCATTTTTTAATGCGCCTCTTTAGACTGAGGACTTGTTCTATACTCATAATCCAATTGCCAGAGAATAATCCCTGTGTCTGAGAAGTAAAATCCCTCTGTGGTTGGTAGGGGAACTTCATGGAGAGGACCCTGACACAAGGAGATTGGTGAAGGTGATGTTATGGAAAGGTTAGGTATAAGAACATCTGTGGAAAATGTTAAAAGGAAGACTGATTTACTGTAGGCTTACAAAGTTCTTACAAAATGCAATTGTTATGAAGACAGATGCAACAGTGAGTCAGATTTCAGATCTACTCTAATTTGTAAGGATTAGTTGTTCGTGGAAACTATCTGAAGTGCTCGCTGAGGTCTGTCTACTGTTTATACAGTACTGCAATGCGATCTTCTTTGATCTTCTTTGTTTGCACATCTGTGATGTATAGAGCTTGAGATGTATACTTACATTGCAGATTCGTTGTTGACTATAGTGGTAATGGGGGGGATAAATACAAAATACAGAGAATGTCAGAGATCAGTTCCTCTGCTTTGTACAGAAAGTATTCCCTTGTTGTTCTTTGAAATATGAAGAAAACTCAATGAGCGATGGGCTTTTCCACCATGATGTCCAATTGTAACAACAACAATCTTTCAATGCTTGAGGTTTAACAAAATATTTGCTGGTACTTTAATTAGCATGTGGCTATTTTGATAAATGGCATTCCCCAAAGGATATTTTCCATTTCTGAATGCCAAATTTATGCTGCTATTTTCTTCTATATAGCACTTCTAATGTTTCCTACAGTTAACGGGTGAGGGATTTATTGGTAAGTCACAACTCCTTTTCCAAATCGAGTCTCTCAAGGCTTGGCAGTCTGCAACCACATGGCTAACTTGGACAACCACAGAGCAGCTGTGGGCACCAGCATTCTCTACAGGCAGGATACTCCTTCTCCCATGGGCACACTCTGTGGATGATGCATTTCCTGTTTACTTCTTGGGTCACCCCTAAAACTGTGAATACCACAGAGAACCTGGACTAAGTCCAAATAATCTTCACAAGAATCAGAGAACTGTAAAAGGTTTCATTCCATCCTTATTGGTCCACAGTAGCAAAGCCTGTTTCCTGTTTCCTAAGCGAAAACAGACATGAATCTAATAAACGTCCAATTTTGATTCCCACATAAGATATGATTACATATGAACACAGCTTCTCAGAAATCCTGTAAAACATATTTGACCTCAAGTCATGAATTTAACCTGGACACTGAAGCTTTAATGAGTTCATGTCCCAGAAACACAAAATATGTATCTACCTGTGTAAGGTAAAACCATATTATTTTAGAGAGGCATATGCTTTAGGAGTTGTTTACCATAATCCGTGCCACTAACACTGTGTGATAATTCACGTGTCAAGTTAAACACATTCTAAATAATGTATATTATTTATGATTCCGGTTCTTTCCACAGTCAATAAGGTTTTTTTTTGCCTCACTGTGCCACTTTATATTAAAGTCTTGCTCTTAAAGCTGCTGATTTATGTGTGAAAGGTCCATAACATGTATAAGAACATTACATGCATGTGTGCATACTTTTGCAAGAACACTGGTGCACATACACATACTTTGTACACACACATGCACATACTTCCTTTGCGGACCACAAAAATCTTATCTGGCAGGGTTACTGAGAGGTTGATGTTTAAAAATAGACAGAGCCACTCTACAAATTCCCCATTAATTTCACATGTTGAAATACCAGTCTGCACACACAGACAGTGAGTCTGTTCATTCATTATCACAATCTAGATATTTTCCAATATTTATGTATTTAATTGCTAGGGCTATCAAAGTTAATGTGATAACACATTAACGCAAATTCGTTTTAATGCCACTAATTTCTTTAATGCATTAACGCACCAATTTTTAATTAACCTCTTAAAAATCTGATGGGTCTTTTGGAGGTTGTAGCGGGCTCAGCTTTAAAGCTATAAGATACTGGCATCATATGAAACTACAAAACCTAAGGAATCCATTGGTACCAACCATGTCACACTAGCCTGTCGCGAAGGAGGATAAATAACACTCCAAACTTAGACAAAATTTTGGCGAGGAAAAACTGGTATGGACATTTTCAAAGGTGTCCCTTGACCTCTGACCTCAAGATATGTGATTGACAAAATATTCTATGGGTACCCACGAGTCTCCCCTTTACAGACATGCCCACTTTATGATAATCACATGCAGTTTGCGGCAAATCATAGTGAAGTCAGCACACTGACACACTGACAGCTGTTGTTGCCTGTTGGGCTTGAGTTTGCCATGTTATTATTTGAGCATATTTTTTATGCTAAATGCAGTACCTGTGAGGGTTTCTGGACAATATTTGTCATTGTTTTATGTTAATTGATTTCCAATAATAAATATATACATACATTTGCATAAAGAAAGTATATTTGCCAACTCCCATGTTGATAAGAGTGTTAAATACTTGAAAAATATCGCTTTTTTTGAACGGATAAGAAAATGTGTGATTGATTTGTGATCATTGCCATTAACTATGGGCAATCATGCGATTTTATCGCGATTCAATATTTGAATCAATTGACAGCCCTATTAATTACATTTCCAGGGGTGATATCAAGTTGATTTGGCAATTTACAGTGAGGATAAGATGTCTGTGGTTCTACATGCGGTCTGCACTTGTAAGCATGATGGATATCTCAGTCTGAACAAATTGTTTACCATTGATACTGAGCACATTTGTGTTCATTCAATTATTTAAAAAATGAAATAAAAACAAGAACAGATCAGTGAGATTGAGTTATGCTGATCATACATTTCAGTTCATGTCCATGCTTATCTCTGAAACATCAGGAACAGCTCTGTAGTTATAGATCTGCCTTGCCGTAGGAATGAAAATCAATCAAATCAGAACCAGATCCAATGAGACTTGTAAGACAAAGTGCAGAGTGGAAGCATATTTGAAAATAAAATGCAGTGACTTTTTTCCAATTTCATGAAAAAATAAAATGCTTTATATTATTTTGTCTCAGGTCTCCTCAAAGCAGCTACAATACTTCCTGTGCCTGTATGGACTATTTATTTATGTATGTGCATTTACTTTTAAAGTTTTTGAACCAGGAGTACATGTGTATTCATTTAAGCATGTGGATGTGTATGTGTGTGTGTGTGTGTGTGTGTCGTGTGTGTGTGCGTGCATGTATTTGTGCCAAACAACAATTCCTTCTTTATTTAGAGTTAGTGTAATATGGTTTAAATTTGGTGGGTCTTATTAAACTTTCACACCAGAGATAATCAGTGGATGTTCTGGCCCATTTATACTAGATGATGTGCCAGACTGCGCCCAGTTGTTCTTTTAGAAGGGCCTGTTAAATTAACCCTGAAACTAAGTGATGAACTGAGTGTTCATTATAGCAATGGCTTGGGATGAGAAAGAAATAGTAAGGAAGCCAAGTGAGGTCCTCTAAAAATGGGTAAAGTCTGACACAATGCCGCCATCTACACAGGCTTTCATTTTAGTCACGATTTACCTGAATAACTACATCATGTGTTATGCTTCAAGTCTATTTTCCTCCATTTTACATGTGTTATTAGTGATTGTGTATTGGACTCTGAGCACTGCCAAAACATGTGCGACACACAGCGGTACTGTCCTATCCTTTGACGGAGGACTGAAGCTCCTGCTCTTGCTCTGCTAATATGCAGGTTTCACTATGCAGCCTCAAGCAATATAACAACAGCACATTTCAACTGATATTTCAAGTCACGGAGTGAAGTTTTCCCATCAATAAAGCCATTGAGCATCTAGTGAAAGAGAGAGAGAAGGAATTTGACTTTAATTGTTAGTTTTGTTCTTTTCATGAGAGTCTCGGCCGGCTTAAGACATATGACATATAGGCGGTCGCCTAGGGCACCACCTTCTTGGGGGGGGCACTGGTCGCCCTCTAAAAAATATTAATAATATTTTTTTTAAAATGCCAGTGGGCGCCATTCCTCATTTTCTGAATTGGGGTAACAATTGAACAAAGAAAGAAAGAAAGAAAAAAATACACTTTTTACCCCGTAACTCTCATTCTCACACTTTGTCATCTGCCTGGCTGCACTTATTTGTCAATAAAAGTGTAAATTATAGTACTTATTATACTCTGTGTTTCGTTTTTTAGTCATTGTTTGATCATTGTTTTGGTTGTCGTGCCCACACAGAGTGTATGTTTGAGTCTCAACACCCTCATCAAAACTGAAGGTCAAATCCAGCTCAGACAAGTTGAGTCTATGATACCTGCCCAGCACCAAATAGCACTGGTTAGCGTACAAAATCAAGCATCTAGCAAACTAAAGACCAATGTTGGTGTACAAAATGGATTTATATTTGTCTGGTGGCCAAGAACACTTCTAATGGATGTTGTTGAAGCATGTTGTTCTATGCCAGCTGGATGTGTAAGTGTTGGCAATAGCTACTTGATCAGCCGATGATATATGGTAGCTGACTGTATTTTTTTTAAGTTTAAGCAATTCTTCTTCTGATGCCCAAAAATTGTTCAATGCGTCTTTATGGAAAACAAAATGTTGATGATCTCTCATGGTGGGCGATGCTACTTCTAACGGAGCGGTGAAAGGTTTCGTAACATCTCAGTAAGTTGAACCAGAACAAAGCATTAGAGTTTGTTCCTAGGGGGATGTGGTGGAAAGAGAGGGAAGTGAATGACAGATAATTGGATGATGGATGTAACTGATGTAGAAGTCCCAAGTCACTGTATGCCTGCGGCTTAAATTTGTGTTACACTTTCTATCCATTTCCATGGGGAGTGTTCCGAAAAATGCTATTTAAGGAAAGGATTTCCAACTAGCAGGACATTAGACTTTCCTTTCACAGTACATTTTTGTTTTTTCCATAGTCATGAATAATCTGCAGTGTTTTGCAAACTGAGATAGAAATTTGTTAAATTAGTCTAAACAAGCTTAGTTCTGATGGACTACAGGTAGTGTCTGTTAGAAATACTGTCAGAAAAGGAAAACTTTACCCATACATTTCTGTAAAATAAAAACTCTTCACATACTGTATGGGTTCCTGCCTTCTTATTGGTGATTGGACATACCAACATCGGAATATACATGTACAGTATAATGGACCAATGTAATATACTCCATATATTGAGGCCTATATGAATACATTTGATTACTACTGCATATGTTACCTGTTCCTATGATTAATGACTTCCCAAGTTAATTATGGTCAGCTCAGTGGGCAACCTCTGGTTCTGAAAAGTGAAGCAAATGCGGAAGTGCCTTAAACTTGCATTCTTTCTAATGGCCAGCAGGGGGCAACTCCTTTGGTTGCAAAAAGAGGTCAGATTGTATAGAAGTAAATGACCCTACTTCTCCCTTGATTTATTACCTCAGTAAAGTAGCATGATGTTCATTTAGTAAATTATGGTCCCATTTAGAGTCAAATAGACCATAAAGCAGGGTATCATTTAGGGCATTACTACTTTGTGATTGACAAGTCGCTACCACGGTGTTGTCCAGCTTGGGAGTGATCTGTGTTTTTGTCTTAGAACTTTAACCCTTTCACAGTGTGTTTTCAGTTCATAAAAGTTAATTGTAACATTTTGGTTACCTAAAAATGTCTTATTCAGTGGGCGGTTGTTCTTGGCTCCACCCTCTTGTGTCACTTCTGGTTGCAAAAAACCAAGATGGCGACAGCTAAAAACCAAGAAGATCTGGGTGACGTCATGGTGACTACATCAACTTCTTATATGTAGTCTATAGGTCAGCTCAAACAAGTTCAATGAATTCAGGCAGCTAATCAACATTTGTCACTTTACAGGCAAACAAGACTGAGGCCAAGCCCAGTTAGTCGCTGTAATTTCTAAAGAACAAATGTTGAACCCACCCGCTGCTTGAGAAGTTTTGTGTTTACATATTGTTGGCCAATGTTTTTGTTTATCGTTACGCAATGCTGAAAAGTACAGAGGGTAGATGATGTGCAATGGCTATCAACAAAGATAAAGCAGAGCAGGATAGGGACAACACAAACATGTCCTGTGGTGAGTGAAGGGAGAATGTTTGTTTTCACCTAACCCTGGATTATTGTCTCTACCTCTTGTGATGTCTGGTCCTTGGCTTCCTCTCAGCTTTCTTCATCTCCCTTCCACACTCTCTTTTTCTCTGTTTTTACCTTCCTCCTCCTCTCTCTTTCTCTTGCTCTCATTTGTAATCCTGTTTGAGCTGGTTCGTAGTCTGCAATCTGTTACAGATGGAGTATGGTCCTGATGTTATCATGTCCATCAAGCAGTAGATTTCCTGAGAGGATTGCGTGTGTGTGTGTGTGTGTGTGTGTGGGCGTGTGCATGTGTGACGCACAAAAGAAGAAAGAAAGTTGTTGTAGCAGATTTTGAATGACACTATCTTAATAAAGCATGTAATTTATCATGTAAAGTAGTGGAATAATAACCCCCCTTATAGATAACAAAATGAAAAACAAACAAAAAACGGTAATAAGCACATTTACTATTAATACGACTGTACTTTCGGAACAGATTTTATGTGATTAAATATGCTGTGTATTCCACATCATTGAGTTATCCTGCTCTGCCACCGTATCTCTGTGATAAGACACACCATGTGCATTAAGTGTGTGTGAGAAGAGACATAGGGCTATGTTATCTGAGCTGTTTTCTTATCAGACAAATTTATAGTCTCCGCCAGGCCATCTGGTGTAGGAGCTGAGGTGAGGTCCAATAAGTTTAAAGAGGATTTGAGTGACAGAGGGAATTACAGAACACTTGGAAGATATAAATCAGGTTTTAGACGAGATGGTTCATAATAAAGTGGAAAATGCCCTTTTCACTATATCCGCACAGAGGGGGCAAAGCATCATGCTGCTCCAGTGTCCATCTAGACTGGGTTCATCTGTCAAGTCACGTTAAGTCTTGATCACATCTGATCAATGTTGTACTGATATCCGCCTGCTGAAGACTACAGTATCTGATATAATTAGAAAATTCATTTTCTGATTAAAGGAACAATATTTAGCACTGACAGCTAGTGTTAAAAATGGGTAACATTGGAGCCGTGGCTCGTGCACTCCTCTGGTGTGACTGATAGCAGTTAACGCACATTTATGCAATTGGAGGGTTACCTTCTAGACATGACTATGTGAGCCTTTGGCCAGCAGTAGTCGGAATCACTTCACCGGCTGTGTGGCTCAAATACTCGCTGCCTTGATAACCCAGCTGCACACAGATCACAGAGAGATGTGCCGAGGCTTTACCGGTTGGGTAGAACATAATGTTATCTTTGCTCATCCAGTTCGTCTGCTTACTTCCATGGCTGCAGAAGGCTGTGTCTGTATGCCAATTTGTTTCATATGTGGCAACGGGGTATTGAAATGGACAGTGGACAGGTTCACACAGATCAAAAACAAAAACAGACATCCCGGACCAGAATGGAAATTTCAAAAGGAGAACTTACTGGCTCTAGCATTGTTGTCGGAGAAGCCAGTATTTCAATTTAACATGTTTCCTTAATCTCTGAGGACATATCATGGTTATTTTATGATTTATTACAGTAAATTACATATTGGTCCTTCAAATCAAAGTCTGCAAGTTGACTTGGAGGCTGACAAACCTTTTGCTATGACCACATGAATATTTTGACATCTATTACATTTATTGACACAAACATATCATTAAATCCCATTGTTTTCAATGTCAGATGTCTAAAATGTAATTGTAGGACTTTGTGCAAGGCTGGACTTTGTAAAAAAATTTGAGTTGATCAGACGGGCAAAAGCCTCCCAAAATGCCATTAAAGGATTGCATGGCATTGAAAAATATATATAGCCAATACAAATGGTAATAATAGCACAATTTGTTCAAAATCTAAAACACTGACCTACTTTTAAATCTAATCCATGTGATTACAGACAAAACAATTCCAACTGCGAGGACATACAGTACAAGTCGCCATTATAACAATTTATCTACAGCAACAACAACAACATTGTAACACTGGTGATAGAGTATCACTGAGGGGCACATGGTGCGTATGCATCACAAACCACGTAAGAACCTGAGTTACGTATGATTTGAGATTCAGATGCTTTTATGTTAAAGCCCACTGACTTCAATTTTATAGGGCTGCACAATTAATCAAATATTAATCGTGATCAGAGATTTTGGCTTCCCACAATTAAATGAACATGATCGACTGCGATATTGACGTCTGAAATGCGTGCCCCGCTCATAGAAAACTCTGCTGCATCAATTGACTGCTTCCTAAACTAACAGCTAGAGATGCACCGTCAATCAGCAGCCGATCAAAGCCGGACGGTATTCAGAAGTCTCATATTTCAGATTTTTTTGGTCACACACACACACACGTGCAGCCGCCACATGATGGTTTTACGTAGGCACACACAGTGGCACAATCAGTAACGTCACACACACACTCACCCACACAACATGTCGTCGGTGTGGAAGTACTTCAGCGTGAGTGAAGAAGACATAAAGCTGCAATTTGTCACAACTGCAAGTCCAAAATAAGCTGTGGAGGCACAACCTTGTTGGAACAACTAACTTAATCGGACACTTACATTATGCTGCGTTTAAGCTCTACTTGTACAAATGAGTACTGTGCAATGGTAAATTATAACACTATCATGATGCATTCTGGTAAAAATTTAGTTTTTGGTGAGAAACTTGAATAAATCCAGTTGTTTTGAAGGAGATGTTTTCATAGTAATATAAAATAGATATTATAGAGAGAAATATGACCTGTTTAACTTCACTAACTAACTTAACTAACACTAGCTCTAAACAGCTTCAAATATATAATTAGAACTACTAATGCCAACATTTTTAAATCAAAGCAAATATTTAAATAAAAATACAATAATGTATTTCATAATCATTTGAATTGCGTGTTTTTATGCAAATAACCACTACAGATGAAAATAAAGTAAAACGGTAATATATGAAGTTTTTGACGGTTGAAATGTAGCACAACATGGAAGTGAAAGCAGCGCTCTGTTAATTTAAATGTGAAATTGCAATAAAAATATTTTGTCCCTAAAATCTATGAATAATCTTGATAAATAATTGTGATCTCAATATTGATCAAAATAATTGTGTCCATCATTGTGACGCCCTTTTATATTGTGATTCCGGCTTGACCAGAATCACCCAACTACAACTTTCTTCTAGTCACGTGGAGATGTAGGTGTTTGGAAAGAGTATAATGTGCACTTTATTGTGGCAAAAATCTGAAACCGTTGCTGTAGTCAGTTTGCCAGATTGAATAAGTTACAATACCAAGAAAACATTGGTGTCTAAAGCCTAGCCAAATCATTCAGCTTTCACATCTGGTCCCAAGTCCCCAGTCTGCAGGACATACTGTGAAGGAAAACAAACACATGACGTGCAGTCTTTGATTGATCTGTGAAGTGGTTTTAGCAGCCTTTGTGTATATTGCATTTATAGAGTGGACACGGAATCTTTCACTGAATAATTCCAGCAGTCAGTAAATAGGTATCGTGTCTCTGGTCCTCTGAGACACCACTTGCCGCTATGGTGGCGAGGTGGCCAAGTGTTTAGTAATGATTAGTCACACGTTCAAACTCTACAATAATCAATGCCAGCCAAAGAAATCCATCAAAAATAAAACAAAGCTTCAACGCTTCCTCTCTTTGTATTAGTGCATCTTCATCCCGATGCAGGGCGTACTCGGAAAAGCAGCTTGACGTCTGAAGTCTTTCCCAGTACTGTCATACACACAAAACACATTTTTTAAACAAAGCAGACAAAAGATTTATGTTTTCAACAACAGAAAAGATGGCAAACATCTTATAGATCTTGCAAATATATTTACTTGAATATAAAGTAGATGATAATGGTGGAATATAAGACTGCAAAATCCTTTGATGCAAATTTTGGCTATGACTTGAGTTCACTATAATGAATCACATTTAAATGTATAAATGCATGTATCAAATACATGACTTACTCACTCCTCTGATATAGTGATACATAGATAGAGATATAGAATTCATGCAGTATTTAGCAATTGAGTTACCTATGGAAAATGAATAACAAATGTGTCACGGCTTAAAGCCAAAACTAGGATGACAACAAAACTAGAAATTCCACAAAACGGCCACCAGATCTCTGCATAGTGTACAAACAATCGCAAATCATATACAGTCAAAAAAATGACTTGACAATTAATAAATCAATTCAAAGCTCCAGCAGGCCCTGTCCATGGTGCTGAGTGTCAGTGGGTGGACAACACAGAGCCCACAGCTACGTCCAGTCAAAGAAGATACATTGCATTCTGCTAATTGCAATTAATATAACCACATCAACAGTGGGCCTTTTTCACAGCAAACGTTTTGAGTTGTCATAGCAGGAAAATCACGAGTTACAAATAATATTAACGATGGCGCTGTTCCACTCAAGTGCCTCAGTAAGCAAGGACAGTGTGACAGTGAGCCAATATACGCAATATGGGACCCTAAGACCAACGCAGCTAAAAGGAGTTCAGCCATTATTCATTTCATTATTTAAAGCTGTGGTTTTTCCAACATTGACATGTCAAAATGTCTTCCATCGCCTGCAGTTCTGCTCGCAGACAGGCACCAAAGAACGTATATCGCTAAGAAGTGAAAGTCAATTGCTTGTTCCATTGCAACATCAGTGGCCAGCAGCAGAGCTTCACTTCCGCCATTTTGGACTGAAAGTCAGTAAAACGTCCGCCTACAGTACAAAGTGCCATATTGTGCCGTGTTGAACAACTAAAATATTATAAATATGCATACTATTATAACTATTTACTTATTTATTTATTAAACTTTTTTTCCCATGTGCTTCCCAGAGGAGCATAAAGTGAGCGATGGACATAAATGGAAGTTCCAATACACAGATTTTGAGAGCAATCTCAAATGTTTTCATGTCAAGGACCTCCAAAATAAGTGTTCAATAGACCACAGACCATGGATGTATAAGAGGTTGTCTCATGTGCTTTTGCCCTGCGTGTTAGTAAATAGCCTACAACTACATTAAATTCTGTTTATGTCATGCTACTAGCACTACTAGCTGCTTGCCGATAGCCGATTGTTTGGGAACAGAGACGTTAATACATCCACCATGGTACAGTCTTACAGCATACCGCCCATGGGTGTATTATAAGATAATAAAAGTGATGAATTACAGCCAATATATCCATTATTACAGCCACATACAGCTAGCAGGAAGCTTGCAGAACCGGATGTATCGGATTTACAGACGTTTCTTTAATGCATCCATGGCTATGGAGTCATTGGCGATTTCAGTCCAAAATGGCGGCAGCACAATCGCGGTGCCATCTATCGGCCAAGGCCTATATAAAGGAGGCTGGGTCACACGTCATATCTCCGGGGGTATAACACATGCTCAGTAAAATCTCGCCTGCACTCGCCGAAATTGAGCCAATCGCAATGCACGACCGCAGCTTCTGTTACACTGCGCATGTGTTATACCCCTACCCCAAGACCCATGTCCGCCCGTGACCCAGCCTCCTTTTCATAGGCCTTGCTATCAGCTGTTGTAAAAAAAGCACTGGAGTTTCACCTCATTGCTTTTCTACTCTTTGCAGGCAGGGCAGCCATTGTATTTCAGTGAAGAGAAAGAGATGAGCAGAGAAAAGTAGGTCACTTATTGGGAGAAGACTACGGTCCTTCATGGTTGCAAAATCTTCAATAACCATATCATTTCCCACTGGACTTGAGTTCTCCCACGACGGAGTCCACTGGGGTGCACGTCCAGTTTCAGAGAGAACCATCAGTTTCTTCTCAGTCAATCATTTTGTACAGTTCCAGAAATCCAGACATCCACCTTCAGTTGCTGCTAGCTAAGTAGTACTGCAATTTCGCTGGCTGTCACAGGGAATACTTGAACAGAGATTGGATTTAAAAGTAGACAGAGGAGACAGGCGTGTTACAGGCAAACAGGTGACGGGAAATCAGGCAACAGAACACCACATGACGAACCAGAACAGAGGAACAGGGCTGGTATAAATAGTGAGAGACTGATTGGGGAAGTGAGACCAGGTGAGCAGGACTAACAGGGACAGGTGGAACTAATCAGGGCAAGGCAGCCAATCAAAACTGGCGGGAAAACACCCAAAGGAAGGAAGTAAAGTGAAAATAAAACAGGAAACTAAGAATACATGACAAAAAAAACAAAGAAAACATAACCTTTGAGGCAAACTTTCCTGGTTTCTTTTCTTTTGAATGAGGTTGCTAAATTTGTATGGTTTTCCCAAGCAGTCCCGTCTCCCACCTCATTCACTGGCCTGGAGCTGCACATGTGGTTCTTCAGGTATGTAATAAGTTACTAAAACAAAACAAAGCATGCCAGTGGGCAGCACAGGCTGTTTGACTAAATAACAAAGCCAACAGTTCATGTTGATTTACATTATGATGATGTTTTCACAGCAACATAATAGATATTAGAGAGGAAATTATGACCTGTTTAACTTCCTAACACTAAGCTATAGCTATAAACAGCTTATAATACATAATTAAAACTACTAATGCCAATATTGTTTTTTTAATCAAAGCAAATATTTAAATAAAAATACAATCATTTGAATTGTGTGTTTTTATCACAAATAAATAGCCTACTCTAGATGACATTAACAAAGTAAAAGGATAACCTTTAGGATTTTTGACGGTTTACACTGACTTTGGGACGGTTGAAATTATTTTTGGGGACAGTGGTGAAAACAATCTGGAGCCTTATATATCAGCTGCAAATCAAATCAATCACTTTCTGACCTCTCCCCTTTCATTTTGAACATTTTCTTTTCAGAAAATCATAGCCAACATTAAGGGTTCACAGACTGACCTACCCCTCATATACTCAGAAGTCTGCTGTTGCTCAATTGATAGCAGGCAGAAGATGAAAGCTTCAGATGTAAAGAAGTGTCTTCTCTATAACATAGCTTATTCAAAAAATGAAGAAAAAAAATCAGGAGTTTAGGCAAATTAAGGATTAAAAGATTACCTCATTTACATATTTATTTGTTTATTTTGGACCAAAAGTATTGAATTTGCAGATAACCTTGTTTCATGTTTATTTTTGAAGGATAAATCTGTGTCTTTATCCATGAATAGTCACAGAGAAAACACATTTTCTTTAATATGAATTAGGTTACATTTATACCTTGAATGACCAGTTAGTCTTTAGCATATGTCCCGAGTAAAATAAATACATTTAAAAAATCTTGGATCGAACCTGAAATCTGCCTAAAGCAACCAGTCTTCTACTTAAGAAACAAACCTCTCTACCCTTGAGGTAAAGCTGTACTATGATAACAATATGATACAGATACATGTATGAGGCACTGCTTCTACAACTGCCCCTTCCCAACAAATGAATGCAATTATCTGTAACTGCTATTTTGAGGATGAGTTTTGAGGAGATAAAAGATTTAGGCTACATTAGTGGGAAATGTTCTTACTATGAAACCCGCCCAAGTGACCTCAGCTAATCAGGTTAAAGGCCTATAACCATCAAACTTAGAAATAGGATATACAGCAGATGTAATAGATAGATAGATAGTAACTTTATTGAACCCAAGGGAAATTAAAGAGGTGACAGGTTAGGTGATTATGCCTGGAGACAAGCAATACAGTTAAACAAAACAAAGTGCAACTCAATATTAAATAAGGGTTTATAATACTTTGTCAAGTCTAAAGGCAGTTTGTAAATCTATAATTTGAAAGGGGAGTTATTCCCCATTGGCAAACTAAATATCTCTTTACAGTATGTAATACTGATGTTACTGTTATCACCTCGTGTGACCCACACACTGAAACCAGTAAAAGTTGCTCTCAGTCTATAGCCGCAAAGCCTGGTAAAGCTGCTTTGGAGACAATATAATACCACAGCCAACCTTTCAGTCACCATTGCTGCCAGGTTGCATGGCATTCATTGTCCACAGACGCGGATCTTCAGTGCTAGAGACAAAGTGGAAGGGCCCCCAGGGCCACATCAAGCTAATGATGGCAGCCAAAGGTAATTGGATCGACTTAAGTCCCCTCAGGCACAGTATTAGAAAATCCTAATCAATGTGGAAAGACAAGGACTGCTTAGCTTTCCCAACCAATTAGATTTAGCCATGCAGCTAAATACCATTCATTCACAACACAGAGAAATCCCCTCTTTCAGACAATGGTCTTCTTTATCTCATGACATTTCAGAAACGAGACAGGGTGACTGTGGGAAAAGATGGCTGTGATATCCCCAATCTGGGAAATACACTTAAAGATGATTCTTTTACAGCAAAGTTTTCCACAAACACAATTAGAACAATTAGATTACATAAGTCTTTCTCTACATACTAAGAATAACTTTTGTATTGTAAGCAGAAGACATTCACTATGCATTTCAGTATATGCTAGTTTGGACTATTTGACTGAAGACCAACTCCTCTTTACAAATACATACATGGACTAACGGCAGAAAATGGTTGAATCTACGTCAACATTTTTTGCTACTGATAAAGGTTTGTTTACATCACTCATGTTCCTAAACACCGGAGTAAAGCAGGCTTGTGTTTTCAAATCAAATAAGAAGCATACAAGTTTATTGACTATTGATTTCTGTTTGTGAATATTATGTTATTCTCATGGTGCCTTTAAGAGAAAAAGTGTTTTAGGACTATGTCCTCTTTCTCACATCTGTTGTGAGGCTGACTATTAATAAATGCTTGCAAAATTAAATATTAGGAGGTTATCTTGGAATATATGTAACTCTGCTATATGTATTAGGTGTTAATAGCCTGACACCTAGAGGGAGATCACTTATATTGTTATCTAGAGGCTGAAAAGACCAAATGCATTTGCAGAGTGTTTGAGGTACTCTAAGGCTGCCATCTAGTGGATGATATCCATAATCGCAAGTCATAGAGTTATGCTCTGCAACTGGTAACACCAAGTGATAACACATCATTCTGGTAAGAGAATCCTCTCATCTTGTGGCATCACAGCTGTTCAAGTGCCACGTTGACACATCAGAAGAAAGTGCACGGGGCCATGAGAAGCCAATGGCAGATTGTTGTATTCACAAGCAGAACAATTTGATAGAAATTTTTTTTTTGAGCGTACTTTAAATAGTGGGAAACAAGTTGCCCACATACACACCTGTCATCTTTAACCTCAGTTAATTATGTGGTTTGGTCTTTCAGAAATGTACAGGGTAATTTCTACAACCAAGTGGAGTGAGAGGCATGGCCTGACCTCAAGTGACCTTTGAGCATATTTGGCTCAGGAGCGATCCAGGACAAATGTGAGCAGCTTCTATTGTAGTACTTTCTCACCTCAGTATCATCACCAGATCCTCACTCTCTGTCTTTTCCTGTTCTGTAAACAGGCTGACCCTGGTGGGCCTCATGTTTCCTGGGACCTGTCCCTCCTGCTTACATGTCTTTCCACACGGCTGAGTAATTGTGGTGAAAGAAAAGAGAGCGTCAGACCCTGCCTGCCTGCCTGCTGCTCACTGACCTCAACTTGTATAGAGCACTGCATGAGTTAGTCAATCTAGGAAATAACCTTATATGGTTGATGACATCGCAAGTGTATTACTTTGCCAAGTCAGTCAGGAAAAGGAATCACTTCTTTTACGTCTGTCTGGAGGAGGATTGTGATTGTACCTCCAGCACCTCGGCCAAGTGACCGTGAACACTTTAGCTTTTTCACAGATTATTTTCCACAGTCCCTTTTCTTCCAATGGAGGATAGTTGTTTCTAAATCAAAGTGAAAAACACCCACGACACACTAACAGTCTACAAAGCCTCTGCGATCCAAACGGAGCAGTAGCAAGATCTAAAAGTGCCTTTTAAACAGGACCTCTAATAACAGCCTTACTAGAGAGTCTTTGATGTGCTGCTTTTATGGTTTGAGTAGCTTCTATTCTCGGAGAGAGGAGAGTAAACTTTACCCTCTGTTAGTGATGTCACCGTAATTCACCGCTGAGCTTTTCCACACAGCTTCAACAGCCGGAGACCGTCTCAGCATTCATTTATTGTCATATAATGAATGATTTAGCAAATATTGGTGGAAAAAAGCTGCATTTCAAATTCTGATTGACCATGGGGGTCAAAGGTTAAAATGACATCCAACTGTTCAGCTGTTTGAACAGTTGAAACGGGGGCTGGGATAATTTCCTCTCTTTTCCACTCTGTTCTTCCACTTCACCTATTTAGTTTGATTATTTTCCAAACTGCCACGTTGCTGTCTGTGTTTTTTGGGAATGGCTCACACACACAGAGGACTGCCTGTCTGGACCTTGACCAGACAAGGTTCACTCTGTTAGCTGTCAATATGACACAGACAGGCAGAAACCTACTCTCTCACTCTCTCACTCTACATGACTCAGGGATGACAGTCCTCAATCAGAGTTGTGCCCCACGGGGTCACTCCTACTCCTTGGGGAAGAGGTGAGGGTCTTTCCAAAAGCATCCCAGAGACCTCCATACCCCTTCTATTCACACAAAAAAGCCCAGGAGGGGCTGGCCTGTGGGCGGGGAGTATGATAATAGCTAGAGGAAGTGAGCGCAGTGTAGTGGAATGTAGTTGCCATTAGTGGGAGTTGAGCTGAGGCTGGCTAACAGCTAGCCCGCTATGTTGAGTTGCTGAGCTGGAGACGCAGAGGATAGTGATGAAAACATGCCTCACTTCACAGTAGTACCGGTGAAGGATCAAGCTCAGGCTAGATACGACAGCCTAGAGGGGATTAACTGGGTAGATTACAGAGACACTGGACAGGATCATCAAGACACTGTCAGCTCTGATGGTAAGTCTCAACTATCTAACTAACTAACTTTTTTTACTCTGCTCTTTATCTCTCTGCTGTGACACCACATGACTCATTTGTAAGTTTTGATCTTGATAAATGTGTCCTAAAAGTGATTCGTCATGAGTTTAACCCAGCATGGGAAAGCCTTGCTTTGTCCTGAGAGCCTCTCTGAACAGCTGGTTGTTACCATGGCAATTCTCTAGGGCCAGAAAGCAGTTTTCCTACAGCAGGCAGGTCTGTTTTTGACAGCTCACTTTGGGTGAAGTTGTAGAAACACTGCTTTTTATCATTTTTTAGTATTTTTCCCTGCCTTTTTAAAAGGAATTCAGGGACAAATGAGTAACAAAGGGGGAAAACAATGAAAGGGATGAGAACCGTGGGGGGAAAGACACAACGGGGGTGGGACTGTGTGAGGGGGGCCTCGGTACCGCCGCAACAAGAAAAGGCCTCAAGTGCTTCCCTGCACAAAAGATGGAGCTCTCTTCTTTGTGCCAGGGGAGGATTTCCTTTCACTGAGACTAGCTGCTCAACAACACAGGAGCAGATTTCTCCCTCCTCGCCTCTCTGTCGCAGCTTGTCTCTCACTGTCACTCACTTGTTTCTCCACTGTATCAGCATGGAAAGAGGAGGGGGAGGGAGGGAGGGGTGGGTAGGGGGGATGGGGGGGACAGTCCCAGACAGAAGAGAAAGGGAGGACAAGAGGGAAGACAAGTAGTGGAGCGAGGAGTTTGTAGCCGCCGGGTAGGATTATGTGAGAGCAGCGCTGATTTGTGTGGGCTGAGAGAGTGAACCAACTGGGGGAGCAGTGTTTTTTAATAAAAGACACACATGGGCGCGGCCTTTACAGTGAAGCACCCACGCTTTCCCAAACGTCCAGCCGGCTGGGCACAAACCCATTGACACACTGACTGGCCACCAACTTTTATTACTTTACCATCATGCTGACTGTGCTCCCTACAATAACATCAGAAAGGACCAGAGTTCAAGGCTGAAGACTCAGCTAACTAGTTGTTGCTGTGTTAATGAGCCTCCGGTGAGTGAACAGCCAGTGTGTGAGTATAGGGATGGGATGCATTTCTAGATGCTTAAGTGAGCCACGAGGGCTCAAGTAGACTGCTATTTGAAGCATAACAAGAAGGAATCGCAGCACATGTTGACCTAGCTGTCTGCCTGTATATTTCTGGAATGCATGGAAGTTCCACTTTAGAGCCAAATGGCATTCACAGACAGCATAAATGCAATGCAAGTTAATACACTTATAAGATACTATGCAAAACTGTGATTTTAAGTGTTAAAAAGAAGTGGCTCGAATGTTGAACTCTGTACTAGGTTTTGAGGATAGAGGGAAAAGCAGATGTCCTGATATAACCCTCAGAGTTTTGTGGGTGAGTTTCGCGCAAACTCATTGCTGCCGCCCTTGTCTTCCTGCTGTCATAATTCTCTCTAAACCACCCAGGGAGAGTTTCCTGAAGCCTGAGAACAACAACTAAACTTAGGGGGTAGCTGCAAGGATGACTATATGGTGGACAGGGTGAGAAGGAGGGGAAGAAGAAGAAGGAAGTGAGACTTGGATGAATGATGAGATGGAGCAAAGGGCACGCAGGATGTTACCATAAAGTTTCAAACTCATGTGGGAACTAAACAGTAACAGCTACTCAATATAGTTGACTGCAATTTGTGTTTTTATAAGAGTTATTTAAGCATCATACCAGATTTGTTTAACCATAAATTCAAAAGGAAATATGTTTTGTTTAAGAACAAAACTGAGCAGAAAGAAGTTTGGAACATGTATGACATACTTCGTAATTTAAGGCCTGTACTCGATTTTTACATGCAGCATTGCGACATATTCTAGCAGTAAAAAGTTGGGTGGGAAACCATTAGCTGCGGTAAAAACCATCCAAAAGTGTGTGCGTGTACTGGATGATTTCATCATGGGAGTGGTGGGCTTGCTTGGGTACGGTACATGTTGTATGTCTCAGCTATACGGCGTGACGTCTGCAGCATGGAGGAAATGACACAGTGCACAGTCTGTTTCAGCCTGCATGTGAACTCGGCTCTGTTCAGCCCAGGACAGGACCAACACTGTGGTCATTGTAGCCGCGCTGAGCAAGAGCAACTACCCTGAAATAGCCTTCACATTTCAGGGAGGAAAGTTTGTTGATGAGGCTTCTTAGTTTCTCACTGCTGCATGATTGTTTGTTTGTTTAGAACACAAGTTGTCTTCAGTAAAAGATGGCATCTTATCATGCTACCAAAAGCTGGTTAAAATCTTGTTTGCTTCTTTTTCCAGTTTGTAAAAGTCAGAACTCAGAAGGTAAAAAAAGACTGACACTTGAAACTAGGCAGAGCTGATGAAATATTAATCAATATTTGTACTGTGTAGCTGTAAAATGAGAAAGTTTGTGACCCGGCAGCCACGTTGAGATCAGTTGAGGAATTACCAAGCACCGCCCACCAGCCGGAGCAAACTTTCTAATTTTACAGCTAAACAGTACACTACAAAGTCTCCCGTCACAGGCTAGATATTTTAATGCCTGAAAACAGAGCCATGAGGAGGTGCAGAAGTCTAGTTTTCTCTCAGAGCACTTAAATTACAATATGCTGAAAGGTTATTATGAATTTTTTGCCCAATGATGCCAAAAACTTTCTGCCTACCTTCACTTTGGCAAATAGAGATGCCAGATGTATCAGAGTATGTGACATAAGGTAACAAATAATATCCCATGAACTAAATAAAGCTAATGTGCAGGAGATATTATAAGCTGTGATAAATAGCTCATCAATGAATTTGCTAGTGTCAGCCCTGTGATAGTCTGGCGATCCCAAATGGGATAAGCGGTTACGATGGATGGATGGGTGGATGGATACTTACAGTTAATGTTTCTTTTTCCTATAAATATAACAGACATTTTATCCATTGTAAACATTTTGATTAGTGCAAGCCCTGTTTTTAATTTTATTATTATTGGAAATAACATTTGTGCAGGTGTTTCTGGGTAAATAATACTAAAATGTAGTGCAACTTTTGTTTGTATTTGCCTCAAACTGAACAGGTGCTGAGAAACTCACGTAATGAGTGAATGATTTGGAGAATGCTGTCTGCGCGTTTCCTCTCTAATTCAGGAGAACAGGATGGCCATTCCTGTCATGCTGTCTGGCGTGCCGCTCAGATAACCATGGAGAGATAAACACACTGTGGTGGGGCAGAAATGTTGAGCTGATGGCAGAGTTAGAACAAATTCAGACAGACACACACACACACACTTGTGCACAACCCTTAACAGCTCTTTGTAATCATAATAGATGATAAAGAGGACCGTAGCCTACTTTAATTAAATTATTTGTCACACATCATTTCCTATGATGCAACCGTTTTGCCATCCAATCATCTGCCATCTGCTCATTCACATCAAAGTGACAACAGGGCAAGCAGTGCAGCTCAGATGCTGATTTTTCCGATGTGTACCTCCAGTTATTCTTGAGGATCTCCTAGCAATCAAATGCATTCAGTGTGTTCTGGGTCAACCCAAGGCTTATTGAACGGAGGCTGGGACACGGTTTTGAGTTACAGAAAAATATGGACTGCACTCGCCGAAATTGAAACAATAGCAACGCATGACCGCAGATTCAGTTATACTGTGCATGTGTCATACCCCAATTATACTGTATGACGCGATATGATGCTGTGATTTTTCCTCTTTCAACCCTCCTTGGGTATTACTTCACTGCCTCACGTTTGACACTAAACAGAGATCAATGCAAAATAAATGCAGTACTACCCATGAAAACAGAAATAGTTCAGTGTCCATGCATAAATGATTTTCACTGTGGTTTTCTCGGGTGTGTGGTGGATGTGAAACATGTGAAACTTGTTGGAAATTATCACTGCTGTGGCACTGAGAAATGTTTGGACAAAACTGCTGACAAGATGATGAGCAGGGAGCATGACAACATTGCCCTTGTGATTGCAGGCAAATTCTAACTATTCAAATTTAGCAAGCTTGTGTGTATTTCCAAATTCTTCAGGCAGCCACAGTTTGCTGATCCGGGTATCCTAATAAAAGAAACTTCAAGCAAAGCAGCAATGGGTGCTACTTCAATGCATTTTCAAAAGCTTGTACCTAAAATATATAATATTCTGTCCTTCTTGAGTTTTATTTTTAGACATAAAAGCAGGAGTACAATGTGATATGACATTTGCAACAGTCCTTTTTGGACATTTTAATACAGTAACAATGTTTTCATTAGCTACAATGGAACCAGTGGATCCCAACACCTGGGCTAATTGAAAGTGCCTTAACAGAACTTGTACTCATACCTCCTTAGAAAAAAGGAAGTGGTCACTAGTAGCTGCAGTTGCTTCAATTAACTAACAAACACATGACCAAAATGCTGCCCTGTTAATGAACTGTATGATGTAATGGATTTTGTCGTAACTATTGTTGCTGAAGTTAGGATAAACAATTATTAATTAATTGTAGTGTGCTGTTTATGATATTATCAGTAGATCATGTGTAGATAAACAAGGCAGTGACTGTACCATAGACTGTACAGTCTATAATCTGTACATGTAACATTCACCCAAAGCAAACATTTATGAGTATGGGTAGTGTGTGCAGCAAATGTACAGTTTAAACATCATTAAGTGCATGGAACCATTTTGCGAAGACGTCGCAGATACCTGTGTCGGTACAGACCACACTTTGGGTTTGTTTAATCATTAGTTCTACACACATTGACGTACCCGTTTAGTTAATCTGTGTCTTTTTGAAAGTCGGTTGTACGACGCACTTCTACCCGCCCACCTTTACCCCCCGAGGTAATCAGGTTGAGCTGCCGTCCTTTCCTCATCATTAGCACACATCAAAGCTAATATGTTTTGCTGTACGGCTCAGCAGGTTAGCATTCCAGTGCTCTGTTCAGAATGCTGCTCCGCATGAAACACAGCCATTACAGCTAATATTGGCCTATTATTACAGCAGACAGAACGTTGTTTCTTGCCACGGGCTAGGGAGGAGAAACAAGTGCAATGCAAAAAACTAAAGTTGCAATTTTTGAAAAGGAAAATAATTTAAATTTGCAATAAAATATGCCTACCCATCATGCTTATTTTTCATGACCAGCATGACAGTACATGCTTAACTAAACCGGGTAGACCTGGCCCTATACAATTTAAAGGGGGATTAGGATTACTATATCCATATCTACCAATACATGTAAATAACTAGATTTGTGAGTGACTTGGGTCTGACATTTTCCAGATTTACATTTGCCCTAAAAAAGTGTAGTGATGTTACTTTTGAAAGTGAGCAAAGTTGCTTATTGGATTTTGGATCACTGGAATGACTTCGGATCACCACAATAGAAAATGTGCATCCCCCTGTTGTTAAGCTAGGACTTGGTTTGAGACAAACATTTTCATGAACATATTTACGTTCATTAAAATATATTTTACTGACTTGCCCTCCGCTTGCACCAAAGTGGAAGAACGGGTGCACTCGGCATACCAC
The DNA here is from genome assembly GCA_916701655.1 of Sebastiscus albofasciatus. Taxonomy (NCBI): domain Eukaryota; kingdom Metazoa; phylum Chordata; class Actinopteri; order Perciformes; family Sebastidae; genus Sebastiscus; species Sebastiscus albofasciatus. The sequence goes on along the minus strand of CAKAOI010048443.1, from coordinate 386,004 downwards.
AGATATAATTTATGTTATTATTTGCATTATGACAAATACCATGCCTAACATTGATATATCCTACCTCCACAAGGGTGCACCATACTGTAACTAGCATAATGTTTGCAGGGTTAGCTCTGTACTGTAAATGCAAACACATAATGACCCAACTGGGCCTTGCTTTGCTTTTGTCTTTTTTTGTCCGATTTTGGACTTCCTGTTAATGAGTAATGGAAATGAGGTTTCAGATCATGTTGATAGAGCTGGACTAGTTTCCACATAGCAACACTCCAAATAAGTCACGTGAAAGTTTTAGTTCTGGCTTCTCATTCACTATTTTGCCTTCCATTGCAAGTTGGAAAAAGCAAAGCTGGTAGACTGTAGACAGTAATAGGTCAGGGTGGCTCTGAGTGTTTAGAGGATCATTTTACAGGCTGAGAAACATAAACAATGAGCTGAAGGCGGGATACAATAGAGAATAAGTTTAGCTTACTTTATATTTGTATTATGTTTGCCCAACCCAGTAGTCACATTGAAGGAATGCAGTGTCTAAAAGTAGATCAAGCAAAGGATATGCACATATAGTCTCTTTCACTGTCTCTTTTACACACACTTACACAAACACATACACACTATACACATAATCAGTAGAACGTTCTTGCCAACTAACAGCACAAAGTAGAGTTAGCTAAGCTCTACAACTTCTCTGCCTCTCAGTGTTAAGTCTTAAGTGTTTATTAAAGAGGAAGTTTAGCAAAGAGGCTTTTTCAAACCCTAAGAAGCTAATGGACAGGGATATTGTTTTCCATGACTAATCGGCTTTGAGAAGTGCAGACACGTTCCTGGGAAGTTTCTCTCTGCCTTAAACATTAGTAGTTTTGAAAAGTCCATTTGAAAGATCACAGTAAAAACTCTTGAACCCTGCAAATATCCCACCCAAGTCCACTGTGCAGTCTAGATAAAGTAAACTACTGCCCTGTTTGGTGAAAAGTAAGGATGCACAGATACTGATATTGGATATTGGATATTGGGCTGATACTGAATCAAATAGCTGGATGGAGTTTGGTGACATTGGGGCCGATCTATTCAATTCTATGTTTATATGCGTAACACATTCTCATCCCAACTCCTCACATACCGCCGCTTTGTCACGCCCCTTGGTGTCACGCCCCTTGGTGTCACTTTATTTTTAGCATCAAAACCACTATAGTTACCCTTGGCATCACTTTAGGACTAGTCAACAAAACCACTATAGTTAGATTTAGGAAAGAACTACATGGTCAAACTACTACGTTTGTACAGTGAAAATGACACAGAACGCTGTGAACACGGGACAAGAATGAACAGCTGATTGTAACGTGAAAGTTAAACTTAACACACGGGAACGCATGAGACATAAACAGCGGTCTCCTGGAGAAAAGCCTTGGGTTTGTTGGACCCACCCATCTACCCGCCCGCCTGTTGTGTGTCTTTCCGTTCTTTACTATTTCACTACACTTTCTCAGAGCGTTTACTGTTGCCACGGATGGGTTTACATTGTAGCTAATGGAATGCCTGGTACATCGAATACCAGCGCTGAAGGGTGCCTTGTGCGGCGGTACCAAATGCGGACAGCCGTGACATTTTGTTTTACAAAGTTAGGAACGCAATGTTTAAGTCAGGCCTGATGTTGCTTTACACATAAAAGAATGATCGCAGTCACTTCCACACAGTGAGGCATACAGCTTATTAATTAAACACTGGTATCGGATCGGTACTTGGCTGATACCCAAAGCCCAGGTATCGCTATCGGTATCGAGACTGAAAATGTCGGAGCGGTGCATCCCTAGTGACAAGCCTTGAAAAAGTTTTGCAAGAACTGCTTTCTGGAAGTTGTTCGTTGGACCTATAACAAATCATATTGATTTTGTTTTTTGTAGATTTGTTGTTTTTTGTTAAAAAGTCATGCACTTTGCACTTTGAAAAGACTTGACAATGTGGCATCATCTCTGGGTGGTGAGCTGTTCTGGTGTGGACACCGGTGAGGTGACGTGTCGGTACATGTTGCTGTAAAGCCTCTGTGCTGTTCTGGGCACACAGCAAGACTCTTGTGTGCCTTCATAACAAGCCAGTTAATCTTTAATCTTTTTAATTAGACATTTGATGTGAGGGTATTAACAAGAGACCCCCACTGCCTCCTCATTGTTAAAGTGACTTTTATTTTGCTGGTCCCACAAGTGGAATGAGCCGTAACTATTTTAGGCTTTAACATTAGGATGGTGTTTGGAGCAGCACCCATTCCTGCCAGGAAACATTTGAACATATCTCACTCTATGGGTAATGGTAGAGCAACATCCATCTACATTGTTCCAGATGTCTCTTTAAGTTAATCAGTATCTCATATGCAGTTGTCTCCTCTCAATGCTGCTTCAAACACAGATGTTGTGTTGTTATCCAACGCTACTGACAGCAAGATGACACTAGAGGACAGTGTTGGTCTTGTTTTCGCTCATCTATTCCCTGGCATCTCAAGATCCAACTGTGTAGTTGTTGGGGAATGTGGCCTTCATGCTTAAAATGATATCCACATGTTGTTTTTTGTTCTTTGCATCCTTTGGGCATTTTGAAACAAACCTTGCTTTAACCTCTTCCACTCCACCTGTCTTTACCATTGACCCATTTTTGTCTTTTTTAGGGAGGGGGATAGCAGGTCAACAGTAGATGTCACATAGAAGTGGTGTACATCATCTGAAAGCTGGGAACCTGAAGATTATTTTTTAGCTCAGCACTGTGTCAAGTTGGTCATAAATCAGAAATAAAAACAAATATGAAAATGATAGAAGTATGATGGCCATCCCCATGCTCTATTATGTGTCATAAGTTGATACCATTTGTTACACAGATTTGGTGATAAATTTAACCATTTTTTACCACTCGAAAATTGATAAAAATGATCAATAATTCTTCCAAAATACCACATGCAGACACCAATAACTTGAGGAACACCATAGAAAAGCCATGCTGTGATTTGGTATCAAACACTTTTGACTTTTGGAGATTTCTGCAAGAATTGCATTTTTCCGTGATTGGATGGCGAGCACATCTGTTCTGGAAACTGCTCAGAAACCCGCTTATTGTCAATCTAAAAGCCATACATCCTCTGAATTCCCTAGGTCCCTAGTTTGTGTCTGTAAAGTTCCATGAGGCTGTGATTGTAAAGGTCACAACAGGTCATTTTATACAGTGAGCTCAAGTGTCAAAAATGGTCTCACTATGTGACATGGCTACTATGAGGACTAACATCATCACACATGAACACATTGGGCTCATTGGATCCACGAGAGTCTCAGCTTTCCAGTGATACCCAATTTATGCAATTCCAAGACTGTTTAGGGACCTCAGTATGCAGAAACCATTTTAGAATAGTTGAAAATAACACATTTATACTGCGTGCAAAAAACAGCCTGTTTTTTTTTTGCCCAAAACTACATGGGATTAGTTTGGGCATGTCTGTAAAGGGGAGACTCATGGGTATCCATAGTTCCCATTTTCATTAATATATCTTTAGGTCAGAGGTCAAGGGACCCCCTTGGAAAATGGCCATGCCAGTTTTTCCTCGCCAAAATTTACCTTAACTTTGGAGCGTGATTTAGCCTTATTCCTGACAAGCTAGCATGACATGGATGGTACCTATGGATTCCTTAAGTTTTCTAGATGTTCATATGATACCAGCACTTTTACCCTCATCTTAGAGATATGAAACATCATGTCATGTCTCTCAACATCACATACAAGTAATTGTTTTGCTTATCGCTACACCCTTGGAATAATGGTTTTGAGAAAAATGTGTGACTGCATCCAGATTTATCCAGACTGAACATCAGTATACACGATGTAGGAATACATTTTGTAACACTGCACTTCTTTGAGATACCTTTAACCCGACCCAAGGCTCTTATATCCCTATGAGCATGCATGTGCCATGCATGAGTGTGTGTGCCTGTGCTTGTTAGTTCCCACTGTACCCTCCCCTCCCCACCTCTCACCCCCCTCACCGTGCACCATGTGCTAGATCAGGCCCCTGCATGAGTATTCACCCTGGGTGACTGAGTGTCCTGGATAGTAATCGACTATTCCCCCAAGCTAGAGCACAGAGTACTCTGTTGCAGTCTGCACACAGCTCATAACTATGTTCACCCAGAGCGATAGCAGTGGGACACAGAACACAGGTGAGTGAAGACCAGCACTGAAGCTCAAGCAACTCACTTACAACAAAGCTGGTCTATTCTCAACACTATTTTTTTCTATTTTATGCCCACTTGGTAAGTTGGCAGACCTTTTGTTGCAGGATTCATTTGGGCTTTGCTGTTTAAGTTTACATGCTCTAATAACCCAAGGTTAGGTCATTTCCAGGTAATGAGGTGTGCGCATGCATGTGAGTGTGAATGTGTGTGTGCTGCTTTGCGTGCAATCATTGCCCCAGGCTCTGTGCTCATCTCTGCTTGATTCTTTTCTTCAAAAGTTAATGAGAGTGAAATCTAATTATGTGCCTGTTTATCACCTGGACTTTGCTGCTTTCGGCCTTTCACTGCAGCTTCACCGCAGGGGTTGTGTTTCTGAAGTTAACTGTTACATGGAGATTATTAAGATGTTTAAATTATAATTAATAGTGACAGTTAATAGCTGACTGAATGTTGAAAAGGATTGCCATGGAGAAACTTTGTTTTATTAATTATTGCACAGGCAATGGTGCTTGGCTGTTATTTTTCATCTCAATAATAGTGTGTTTCGACAAAACTGATCTCATTTTTTTTAATGCAAATTAGTGACATTGATTAAAACCACGACTGTGTGACACTATTTGACTAGGTACCACATGTGAAAGATTCAAAGTGATTGTGGGTGTAATTGTGACTCTTTTAGCTGAGTGATCGTTGGTTGTTTAAATTCATTTAATTTGTCTTTTATGTAAAAATGAAACAGTATTAAGCTCTAAATTATACATTTTTAATCCATAAGAAATTTAAATGAGTATTGCTTTCACCTATTTTTTTTAGTCTTGTTACATTAGAGAAGCTTCTGAATCAGCACTGACACCGCTGGGCACTTTGTACTGTCTATGGAAGTCTGGTTGTTACAGTAAATAAGCACAAGACAATGTGATGCAAATATTATTGCAGGCGTTACAAACTTTCATAAAAATCATGTCTCTGTCATATCAGTGAAGTATATTGACTTTATTCCCTTACCAAAAAGAAGTTTATTTAAGTGTGCTAGCAGTATATTTCTTTTAAACTTAAATTAATTGAGTATGCTTTCAGTTTACTTTTTATGTACTGTCAGAGATATACTTAACAAAATTATACTTAAGTATACTTCTCTTATACTGACAAGTATACAGAAAAGTCTAAGTATACTTGTCTTATAGTACAAGCCAAGTATACTGGCATATACTTGGCTTGTAGTTGTGCTTATATTTTGATAGCCCATTGGAGTGTGTGAGAGTTTGTAAATGTATGAACAAAACATCAAGTCAAATAGAAAAAGGAGCACATCTCTTCATGTAATGCATAACTCATTGGCTAAGTACTATAAGTTTGAGAAAACGTACAAGTATACTTGCAGTAAAACACGATTAAACTAGTTTACTGAGAGTATACTTTAAAGTGTACATTAATAAACTAAAAAGTGAGCTATAAGTATATAGCGTAAACTAGCAGAATACCTATAAGTTCACTTGTATATAGTTCACTTCATAGCATAGTGGCAGTACAAAATACAAAAATACTCAAGTTTCACTTGTACTTTAAGTGTAAGGATAGTTACTTAAGAGTATACTTTTATAAACTAAAAAGTGGTAGTCCCAAGAAGTATTGAAGTAGTACACTTACAAGTATACTACTAGTACATTGATATTAGTATACTTACTATATAAAGTATACTTGGGAAATATACTTGAACTTTACTTAAGTTTACTTCATAAAATAAACTTAAAGTATAGCACTTTTTTGGAAGGGTTGGCAGCAAACTTTATATACAGTATGTTTGGTCCTATATATATATATATATTTGTTTTTTATTGTTAACCTGAAGCTATGTTTCCTCTCTAACAGGACATGGGAATCATAAAGAAGACAGTCCATTTCTCAACAGTGCTGATGCTGCAAGCAAGAAGAATGACTTCTACGACAGGAACCTGGCTTTGTTTGAGGTCTGTTATTTTTACTCTCCAGTATCTCTGTCGGATGATAGACGTAGCACCAAACTCATTCATTTAACTTTCTTCCTCCAGGAAGAGCTGGACATCCGGCCGAAGGTCTCGTCTCTGCTCAGCCGCTTGGTCAGCTACACCAACATCACCCAGGGAGCCAAGGAGCATGAGGAGGAGGAGAGCGCCGAGGCCTCACGTAGGAAGACCCCCAAGGTCAGGAACACTATGCCTCACTGTGTTTTTTATATCACATGTACACTGAGTCTTTGGAGGTTTAGAAACATTATCCTCCACCTCTGGCTCTCTCTCCGTGCCTTGCTATCCAAGTTCTAGTTTTGTATTAAGAACTGTTGATTGATTGCTTATGCCTTTGCACGCTCTGCTGTCAAACTGTGTCTGTGTAAGACCTGGTTACATGCAAAGAGCTGATAACATGATGGAATGACCTTTAAAAAAAGTACATCAATCAATACGAATGATCAATACACTTGTTTCCTGAAATGTCATGGTCAATAGTCTCACCCCCCTCTCTCTCTCTCTCTCTCTCTCTCTCTCTCCCTCCCTCCCTCTTTCTCTCCATCAGTCTCCCAACATGGGCACTCTGATGGGAGTCTACCTGCCGTGTCTGCAGAACATCTTTGGTGTCATTCTTTTCCTCCGACTGACGTGGATCGTTGGGATGGCTGGCATCATGCAGTCCCTCCTGATTGTCCTCATGTGCTGCTCATGTGTTAGTATGAGCACACACACACACACACACACACTGCACCGTACACACATACACACACACACACACACACCATTACACTGGGTTGATTACACCAACAATGTGGGCCAGCTTTTACAGTATTTCTAAACCAATCAATAGAATCCACGTGGTTGCACAAGCAGCAGCAATTATTTGATATCACTCTGACCTGTAAATAGTAAATGGACTTGCATTTATATAGCGCCTTTCTCTCTCAAAGTGCACTCAAAGCATTACACTACATGTCGGCATTCACCCATTCACACACACATTCATACCCTGATGGCAGGGGCTGCCATGCAAGCTCCTGCTAATCAGGATCTAATCTAAATACTCATTCACACACACCGATGGCACAGCCTTCGGGAGCAATTTGGGATTAAGTATTTTGCCCAAGGACACTTCAACATGTGGACTGGAGGACCCGCGGTTCAAACTGCTGACCTTCTGATTGGTGGACGACCCGCTCTACCTCTGAGTCTCAGTCTGCTCCCATTACCTTTCTTACATAACAAATACTGTGGTCTACTTACCCTCCAGGCTACATGATGAAGAATGTGCTCTCTTAGATAGAAGCTGGTTTCCAGTAACGTAACACCCACAAGTTGCCATGACGTCTATATGTATGTGTGTCCTTTTCAATATTAATCATATTTTCTCCTTTCCTTTACAGACAATGCTCACTGCTATATCAATGAGTGCCATTGCTACTAATGGTGTTGTTCCAGGTAATACTTTGAACTTTGTCACTATTCACTGAAAAAGTCCCTCAGCATACTGTTCATTTATGCCACACATGTCCTTCATCAGTGTTATAAATACTTCTGTAGCCTCTTTGGCAACACTTTATAATAACCATCATTAATAAATGATAAATTGATAGTTAATTAAACTTAGGTTAATAGTTATTTTCTGAAAGGTTTACAAATCATTTGGTAATCATTAACAAATAATTAATATAGTATATAAAATGTTATAATGTGTGCAACAATAAACTGATAATAAATAGTTTACTAATGTAATCAGAATTGTTATCGGATTTTATCAGCTTTAATACAGTATAGAATTTATAAACTAATTATTTCATATTCCAAAAACTAATGATACAATAACTAATTATTAGTAATGCTATAATATATGTTATTTCATCATTAGGTTGTGGAAAACATGACTGACTATTAACTAAACTTTAATTAACTATCAATTTACCATTTATGATGGTTATTATTAAATGTTACCACCTTTTTTTCTTTTCTTTTTTTTCTTACAAGGTTTTGTGAAATGGTTCAGAACTGAATTGGCATTATTGGGACATAAACTGCTTTTCAAATAATTACTTGCTGGACCTCAACATCTCTGGACTGCTCTAAATAGATACTGTATACTGCAGAAGTTACATTTTCCATTACATATTCTTCCACTTGGGGGCAGCAGAAATTTACAGTTGCATCTACTGCATGTAGTTCAGACTGTGGGCTCTTCAGTGGCTTTCTGTGTGTAACACTTTGTTTTACTGTTGTAGCTGGAGGGGCGTACTTCATGATCTCCCGCTCCCTTGGCCCTGAGTTCGGAGGAGCTGTGGGTCTGTGCTTCTACCTGGGCACCACCTTTGCTTCTGCCATGTACATACTAGGGGCCATCGAAATCTTCTTGGTTAGTTGGCTAAAATATAATTTTGTGGTTATACTCCAGCTCATATTTCTATGCTAAGATGTGGTCCCTAAACACTGTTCTGTATGAGAATACATCAGCCATTACATGTAGTGTATATTGCAGTAACGGTGATTTATTTTCCCCCCTCAGAAATATTTGGTCCCCCAGGCAGCCATATTTCACGCCACAGACACCCTTGGGAGTGACAGTGCCATGCTGAACAATATGCGAGTGTACGGCTCGATCTGCCTCAGCCTGATGGCTGTGGTGGTTTTTGTAGGAGTCAAATATGTCAACAAGCTGGCCTCTCTTTTCCTGGCCTGCGTCATCATCTCAATAGTCTCCATATATGCTGGGGCACTCAAATCCATGACTCATCCACCGGAGTTCCCGTAAGTCTGCAGAGAGTGTTTGCTAGAATAAACATGGCTTAACAGGATGTATTGTGGATTATGGGGACAGTAATATTGATTCAGTGTTTTTTATTGGTGAGAGAGAGTGCTAATTTTGTGGGGAAGTGTATTATTATTTTGTTTTGTATACTTTTTTCTGTATTTGTATGCTTCTGGCTCCCATCTGCTACCAATTACTTGCAGCATGATTTTTCAGTCAAATGGTTTGACTATCATTTTGGCTCTGATGATAAAGTAGAGGTACAGTATAGGATGATGGTGTTGGTAGCGGGAGAAATAATGATGACTAACATGGTAATCATCTTATTTGTGTGCATGTTATTGCTGTAGGATCTGCATGGTGGGAAACAGGACGTTGGTGAGAGACCGGTTCGATGTGTGTGCTAAGACTGTGATGAAGGGCAACATCACAGTGCCCAGTCAGCTGTGGGAAAGATTCTGTCTGCCGGGGAACATGAGCAGCGCTCAGTGTGATGACTACTTCATCCAGAACAATGTAACAGAGATACAGGGCATCCCTGGACTGGGCAGTGGGATCATTAGAGGTACATTAATCATCTCTGCAGAGGGATTAAAGTATACAGCATGAGACTCTGTTAGATAATAAAGGTAACAACTCGTTTTTCATAGTCAATTTTGAGATTTTGGACTATTTTGATTCCACATCATGTCTTCTTTCAGACTAGTGGAAAGAAAACATCAAAATACACATTTAGATGTTTATTTTACTACTTTGTCTATTTGTGTCTGTAGAGTTCTCCTAAATACGGCAAAAGTTAGCATTAGATAATGCCTCATTTGAATATTTGAAAATTTAATTTTACAAACATTTCAGAAAACTTGTAGTACAAAAAAATTAATTGTCTTAATATAAGTAATCAACTGGGGAGGTTTAATGGTGATATCTATTGTTTAAAATGTTTTACATTATTCACCTGTAGTGTCTTGCAAAATGAAAGGAGTTTTACAATACGTATCTTTAAAGGCTGTTTTCTCAAAGTTTTTTCTCATACTTAGCTTCAGTAACACCAAACTTTTTCATTCATATCTATAGTCTGAAGGTTGAGGGGTTTGTTTATATATCATTCACAGCCTGATATATACCACATTTTATTCCTAAAAACATGGTGAAAATTGATTTTTTTTTTATGGCTGCTGACAGTATTTTCTGACTTGTAGAGTGATAAAAAAACAGATATCCAAAATCCCCACTGTAAAAACCTTTGACTCTAATATGTCAACAAAAAGAAATAAGATTTTTTTAACCTGGCTTTATCCAATGTTCAGATTTCTGTTCTGGAAATGTATGCAAATTAGCACATATTTGATATTGCATAATTTGCACATTTAAACTTACATTTTCAGAAAACTTGTAATACAAAAAATAGTTGTCTAAATGTAAATAATGAACTGGGAAGTTTCATAGCGACATATATTAGTTATTATTATTATTATTTGTTTTTTTATCCTATTCACCTGGGGTCTCTCCCTTTTAAGGTGTAGAATACAGTGTTGGTATACCCATTCAATGTCAATTTGCATTTTGCACATTATGCCATCGTTTCAAAAAACTTTTAGAATCAATAATCATTTTGTGGCAAACAGATGTTTTTTTTTCATGACAAAATCATACTCTATATTTTAGTTTATGTCCTACTTCATTAATAACACACAGGCCTGATAGAAAGTCACTCTCTCTATATAATGTAAGTTTGTTGCCAATAATGTTTTAAATGTCTGTTCTCCGTTGTTAGAGAACATGTGGGCCGACTACCAGCAGAAAGGGGAGATCTTAGAGAAAGCGGGGCTGCAGTCAGTGGATGCCCACGGTGCCAATGACAACTTTGGCATGTATGTGTCAGCAGACATCGCTACATCATTCACACTTCTGGTGGGGATCTTCTTCCCATCTGCCACAGGTATAACATTTATGTCTCTAATAAAACACAAATAAAGTGCTGTTATGGCACAAATGTCAGTGTACACTGCATGAAACTGCAAAAATTATCCTTTCCAAACTTGTTTACCTTAAATCTTACATCATTTAGTTTATTCAGACTCAGTGGTTGACCTGTTTAAGCTTAAATCTATAATGCAGACATGATTTTTGATGCAATATAAAGCCATTAAATGCAAATTCTAACTTTAGCTACCTGCTGTGTTATATTATATACTGTATATTCTTACAGAAGTAACTTGCACACAGTGAAATGGGAAATCCAGCCAGTAGGGGGCATAGTTAAACAGCTTTTACATCATGTCATCATCATCATGTTTTGTCTCACAGGTATCATGGCAGGGTCCAACAGATCTGGTGATCTCCGTGATGCTCAAAAATCCATCCCCGTGGGAACTATCTTAGCCATCACTACTACTTCAATTGTTTGTATCCTTATTTTGGTGACTAGACACAACAAAACGATCAATCTTGCTCCTTCGAACAGGATATGAAAGCGGATTTGATATAATGCATCTTTGTGACACATTGAGCTCCTTGACCTCTTGAATTCAGATTTCACCTCTGTAGTCCTGTTTGGGTCTTGTATCGAAGGAGTGGTCCTTAGGGACAAGTAAGTAAACATTTTTCTCAAAACTTTTTGTAAAGCAAAAATAAACAATAGAAAAAAAAGATAACTTCATCATAAAAGTCATATTCTTGGTCATATTCAGTCAGCATATACTTGCAGGTTTGGGGACGCCGTTCGGAAAAACTTGGTGGTGGGAACGCTTTCCTGGCCGTCTCCGTGGGTCATTGTCATCGGCTCCTTCTTCTCTACGGTTGGGGCGGGCCTGCAGTCCCTCACCGGGGCTCCCCGACTTCTACAGGCTATTGCCAAGGACAACATCATCCCTTTCCTCAGGGTGGGACCAACAATACACACTGTTGATGATACATCTGTGTAACCACTTCACATTCTCTGAAAAAATGTTGTCGCCGCAAGACAGACACGGCTCCCTGCACAGACTTGACTCACACTCGCACAGTCAGACACAACAGTTACTCTATAGTATGTTTCTTATTACAGATATTTCCCAAACATATAATTTGAATATTCAGGATGAACCTCTAAATCACATTCATTATGCTGGGTTGGAAATGTTTGCTAATGTTTGCCGTGCAAACGTATTTGAATATGATGCAGTTCCAAGCAAGAAGTGATTTGCATTGCTAACGTGTGAAGGTTTTGTATTTTGCATTTCAGGTGTTTGGTCACGGGAAGACCAACGGAGAGCCTACATGGGCCCTACTACTGACCGGTCTCATAGCTGAGCTGGGCATCCTTATTGCCTCCCTGGATATGGTGGCTCCTATCCTTTCCATGTAAGCTCACATACATGCCAAAAATAAGACATGTGCCCACCCGTACATTCATTTCTCTCAGACATGTTGTGTACATGAATTTCTTCATTTCCCTATTTGGTTAAGGCCAACTACACCACTGAGGATATATTATCTACTTTGGTTGAAAATTCTCCTTGTTTTTACTCAACAGGTTCTTCTTGATGTGCTATCTATTTGTGAACTTAGCCTGTGCAGTTCAGACTCTTTTACGCACACCCAACTGGAGGCCAAGGTTTAAATATTACCACTGGTGAGTACAGGTGTATCTCCACCATATTTCTCCACTTCACACACTTCACTTAATTTAGCTTGTCTTGGCTGTCATACTGGTAAATACTGGTGCTGTTATTGGGATGCAAAAACATCACTTCAGGCTTTATCTGTCCCACCCTCAGGGCTCTATCCTTCCTTGGCATGAGTATGTGTCTGGCTCTAATGTTCATCTCCTCTTGGTACTACGCTATCGTGGCCATGGTCATTGCTGGGATGATCTACAAGTACATTGAGTACCAGGGGTATGTCTGGTGTTTTGCTGTCCTTTTACAGTGCCTTCTTGTATGGTATGGGGTTTGTGTTTCTGTGTTTCTGTCTGATGGATCTGTAGCAGATGCTGGTGGACAGCCGGCCACTTGAATTGTCTGTCGTCCCTCATGTTTGTGTCTTGTCTCTTCCATTTTCAAACAACAACAGAGCAGAGAAGGAGTGGGGAGACGGTATAAGAGGACTGTCCCTCAGCGCTGCACGCTACGCCCTATTAAGACTAGAGCTCGGACCCCCGCACACCAAGAACTGGAGGTACAGCTACACCCGCAGCAGATGCTCTTAATGTCTCCACAAAAACTCCTCTGGGTTGCATCTCCGAGGAGCCACATTGCATGTTGGGATATAAAAAGTTGCTTTCACATCCGTGTTCTCATAATATGAGAAGAAAGCATAAACTATAAATGAAACAGCATGCCACACTGTCACACTCTGACCTCTAACAAATATTCACATTGTTATGATTGTACTGCAGCTCATTATGCAGTTAGCGTAATTTAAAAAACAGGTTCTCTACCAACTATAAAAAATGGCCATCCAGAATGATGATAATACCACATAAAATAAGCAACATATGAGAGATACACTACCAGCTGTTATCCATACCGACACGCAATGTGGCCATCTGTCAAGTATGACAGGAAGTTGTGGCCTGAAGAAGGATTTCTGAAGAAGGGTTTCAATTTTTTTTTTTTTTATTTGTTGCATGCTTGTTAGACATTTTCAGTAAGTCAACGTGTCATTTTTCGCAGTAATACATATCTACATATGCCTATCTGATGTTGCACTTCTTCTTTTGCTACTCACTCTAAATGCAATGGCAGTGAAATAATGGCTAGTCTGATTGTGGAACGGTGAATGGAATGGAGGCAATACATCAATAAAATGCAAACAAGGCAGCCAAGAAAGCACTGACTGGACTGACTGGACTGACTGGCTGACTGACTGACTGACTGGCTGACTGACTGACTGACTGACTGACTGACGATTGATGATTAAGAGGTTGAAAAATGTCTAGACATCTAGGTTAAACCTGGGATGTATTTGGCAGACAAGAGAGAGTTATTTTAGATGTTTAGATCACATGTAAAGATGTTGCTCTAGTCTACAGCATTTTTATGACTTCATTTCAACATTAAACAAACAGTGAAATACTGTCATTTTAATTAGTACATTATTTCTGTTAATGTACCCTAGATCAGTGTTTCTCAACCTTTTTTGTGTTAAGGACCCCTAAATTGATACACATTAGGTCACAGACCCCCATTTTGATAAGATTTCTCTTCAGGGACCTCCATCTGAAAGGATTTTGGTTGTTAGATATGATTAAACCAACTGCAGATGAGGAGATAAACGTGGAGGAAGTGAAACCCAAGTGAAACCCCTAGTGAATTAAATAGTGAACATAAACTATTCCCCATTTTTCTGGGCACTCCCTGGAATTCCCACAATGAGCCCTGGTTGAGAAGCACTCCCCTAGATGTCTAAACTTTTCTCACAGGGCGGCAGTAGCTCCGTCCGTGGGGATTTGGTTTGGGAACCGGAGGGTCATCGGTTCAAGTAGTTCCCAGTTTTCCTCTTGGGCACTGCCGAGGTGCCCTTGAGCAAGGCATTGCCCCCCTAAAACTGCTCCCCGGGCGCTGCCTGCTGCTCCTAATATACTAGGATGGGTTAAATGCAGTGTGTGATAATAAAATTGGATTTACATCACAACCAAATGTATCTATTTATGTGTGTAGATGTAGTGTTTTGAACTGCAAATCACAGAATATCTGCTTGGAAAATCCAATTGTATTAAAATACAATTGGTAATCTCTACCACCCTTCCCCCAAATGACCATTCAGCTGATCTTCTTGTGCAAAGACACACTGGGCCTTTGACTCATATTTGACTCTGTGCACTACAGACCTCAGTTGTTGGTGCTGTTGAAGCTGGATGAGGACCTCCATGTAAAATATCCCCGACTGCTCACCTTCGCCTCGCAGCTGAAGGCAGGAAAGGGTCTGACCATCGTGGGCTCTGTCGTCCAGGGCAACTTCCTGGACAGCTATGGGGAAATGCAGGCAGCTGAGCAGGTAAACACTAGAAAGGGCTGTACTGTATGCTGGACCTGCTCTACACAATCCTCTATTGTACTCTTGTTGCTGACTGTGTTGCAACTAATTGTTACAAACGACCACCTTTTGTAATCTGAAAGGCACAGTGAAGCGAACACATGCTTCATTGTGAATTTTCAATTTTTTTGTGACGTTTCTTCCTCAGCAACTGTTTTTGAAGCATTTGTCACTTTAATCAAGGGGCATGGCTGCAAACTGCTTGTTGTTGTCACTACAATATGGTGCCAATGAGCCATTTCAGATAAAATAAGGGACTGCTGCAGGAACATTATTCATAATGTGATGTGTTTGGTAAAAAAATTAAACAAGTGAAGCAAAGTTTGTTTATGTGACAACAACTGGAGAAATTAATCACTCATCCTGGATTCACTTAAGCCAATATTCATGCATTATGTATCAAGAGTTATCATTAGAGCTTGTGCTACATACAGGGATGTAGTGAAGGTAACACCTTATTAATTTAATTTACACTCTTGAACAGTTGTTTTGGAATATAAATCCTTATTATGTAAATTTAAGGAATGCATTATAATCCGTTCAGGCATGTGAACTTTTAGATATTTTTCTTTTTTTCGTGCTTAAACTTTTATATTGCTTTTTCAGCCTTTGACAATACAATACAATATGATATATATATTAATATATATATATAATCCATTATAAAATATAAAATAAAAACTAGAAAATAAAAACAAAAATTAAAATAAGAAATAAAAAAGGACATGCATATTCCTCTTGACAGTGTTTAACACAGACTGTCATACTACATGATTTTCTTTTAAAGCATTATGGTTTACAACTGTTTTAAATACAGTATATCTGCTTACTCCTTATTGTGATCATGGACTACAGTTCTGTTTGCCCACAATTTATTTTTCTTCCAGGCCATTAAGAATATGATGGAGATCGAGCGAGTCAAGGGTTTCTGCCAGATCGTGGTGGCATCTAAGGTGCGGGAGGGCATCGTCCACCTGATCCAGTCCTGTGGTCTGGGGGGAATGAAGCACAACACTGTGGTGATGGGCTGGCCGTATGGCTGGAGACAGAGCGAGGACCCTCGTGCCTGGAAGACTTTTATCAGTAAGAGTCTCACTGAAATACTGTTGATACAATATGACACTTAAAAGACACAATCGGCATTTGCAGTATAGTTCCCCTATTAAATGACCAAATCACTTTGCTTGCATAATGTTTACAGGCTGCAGTTGTCACACTTGTGCTCATGCACTAAACAAACACCTCATTATTATAAAGTTAAAGCGAACACACTTGAAAAAGCTTATGTGAATATACTATTTGGATGCTGAAATACATTTTGTGCTAGTTTCCATCTGGCTCGTACAGAATGTAAGCTGTTACTAAATTAATTCATACAGTACAGTTAATATCCATGCCTCCGTGTTTTCATCTCGACTCAGACACAGTCCGCTGCACCACAGCTGCCCACCTGGCCCTGATGGTGCCCAAAAATGTGTCCTTCTACCCGAGCAACCATGAGCGCTTCACAGATGGCAACATAGACGTTTGGTGGATCGTCCATGACGGGGGGATGCTAATGCTGCTGCCTTTCCTGCTCAAACTGCATAAAGTGAGACGACATTTCTTTGAGTTTTATTCAATAACATTACTTTACTTTTCCTTACATGCTCTCCTTGAATAGTCTGTTACTTTTAGTTTGATGTTATTTGGGGCTTTCCCCTTTTGAAGAATGCTTTTTACAACTTTTATTTTGTATTATGTTTTCTGTAAGTATTATAGTCACATTTGTTCAATATTACACATGGTATTACTTTTGTGGAAATGCCACGTGATTATATTTTGCATTTTAGGTTTGGAAGAAATGCAGGATGCGCATCTTCACTGTAGCCCAGATGGACGACAACAGCATCCAGATGAAGAAAGATCTGGCCACATTCCTGTACCAGCTGAGAATAGAGGCTGAGGTGGAGGTGGTGGAGATGGTGAGGATCCGTCTTACACAACCACTAATCTGACCACTAATTACTACAAGATGCCACAAACATGTGACTCCGCTCCAGCTCCGCTCTAACTAGCTTTGTTTGACGGTGTGCCAAAGTAGCCGCTAGGCAGGTATTACACAAATGTGTTACTTGGTGACATCACCTCGTTATCGAAGAAAAGGCAGGACTTCACGCAAGGCGTTTCAGGCAGTTCAGGAGCAGTGTTTCTGTGGGGGAGAATAACTCCCTTGGCGTGGACTTTCAACAGATGTTGAACATGTTTAAATTGGATTAAACACTAAAACAATGTTTTGTTTTTCAAATGGCACTTCAGCATGACAGTGACATCTCAGCATACACCTATGAGCGAACGTTAATGATGGAGCAGAGGTCCCAGATGTTAAGGCAAATGAGGCTGTCCAGTGCAGAAAGACAAAGAGAGGTATGCTTTTTTATGTGTTATGTTTATTCCTGAAATATTTTAAAACTCATATAACATATTATGCATGATAAATCACTGAAGGATTGCCGTTTTCATGTTTTGATATTTCAAATCTTAACTTCTGTTTGTCCGGTGCAATTTGGGAATTCAAGCTGCTCAATCTTTACTCTTTTAATGTTCATGATATTCTCAATGACACTTGCAGGCCCAGCTGGTTAAGGACAGACACTCTTTGGTGCGTATGGGTAGTCTATACTCAGACGAGGAGGAGGAGGTGGTGGAGGCTCCTCCAGAGAAGGTTCAGATGACGTGGACGAGAGAGAAGTGTGAGGCTGAGAGAAGGAACAGGAACAACGCGCCAGAGAATTTCAGAGAACTCATGAGCCTCAAACCGTGAGTCACATTCAGTTAACCACAGCATCCTCTCTACCGCGTCTCATTTAACCAGTAAAACCTGTAGCATGTAATGCTTTCACCTTATTTTTCCCTTTCCTTTTTGCATGGTTCTCTGTTAGACACAGTGAGAGCTTGCTTTAAAATAGGAAAAATCCATTTAACTTTGTCTCTCCCCCCTTGCTGCATCCCAGGGATCAGTCCAATGTGCGGCGAATGCATACGGCTGTGAAGCTGAACGAGGTAATAGTCAACAGGTCCCATGATGCTCGATTAGTGCTGCTCAACATGCCAGGACCACCTCGAAACACAGACGGAGACGAGAACTGTATCCTTTGCTAATATGATCAAACAAAGGGGGTCTTGCATAATAGTATAGAAGATTTTGAGCTGCAGTACACAAACAAAGTGTCTAAGCTTTGTCTGGTTTTCCTTCTTTAACGTGTACCTCAGATATGGAGTTTCTGGAGGTGTTGACTGAAGGCTTGGAAAGAGTGCTGCTGGTCCGAGGCGGTGGTCGGGAGGTCATCACTATCTACTCATGATCAGTTATTAGCTGTTACACAGGAGCATCTGCCTCATCAGAATACATTCCACCTCTTGGCAGTAGGCAGCACCTGCTTTGCTGCGAGACAGTTCTGAGTAGACGCATGAATTTGACGCTTTTATTGTGAAGTATGGATTTATTCTATTCTTGTAGAATATCGGGACACGCTAGTGTACATATCCATCTGTATGTTCACCACTCTGGCATTCTTTACAAATGAAAGCTGTTATTTTTCTCCCTCGGAAATCAATAATTGTGTGTCAAGCACACACTTTACTTATTTATGGGTCACAGATACCTCTTCATATGTGATAATAAATTTATATTTGACATACTATGGCAGACTATTCTGAGTAGTACACACGCTGGCAGAACAGTTTTTATGCCAGGTTTTTTTATTCTGAAACTTTGATTATTTTTCAAGCACATCTCTATTTATTTATTTATTTTTTCCGACATTTCCCCACTGAGGTAAAGAAAATGTTACTGTGGGTATCGAACACAGTGCTGGACGTTGGTTTGTGCTGTAAAGGTGGCATGCCAGAGATCATGAAGCAAGTTTTTAAAAAGAGTTATAATTTATGATTTTTTTTGGACAGATATTTGTGTTGTTGATATGAGAGAACAATGTATATGAATGACGTTTGAACTGTTACATTTGTACTTTTTCTGCAGACCCGAAAAGCGTATCTGCACACAAAAAAGATAGCTTAATTTAAAGTTATAATCCTTAAGATTTCAATGAAATCAAACCCCACTTTTGATACTATTTATGGTCTGCATTTGTTTCTGCAATGGCCGTTCAATATATTCACAATGAATGGCTATTGTAAAATACCTTTCTATATGGTAGTTGTCATCGTTAGTGGCGGAGTCCGCCATTCCCGCACTGGATTAAAATTGGTTTACTACACATAGGCCTACCTACAACGTGAGTTTGTGCTGTAAACAAATACAGCAGTTGGTATTGTGTTGTATTTCTGAAGAAGTAGCTGCTCAAGGAGTGTTCACTGTAGTATTTGACTGAACTTGCTGTTACCACGGTAACCATAGGTATCGCCAAAACAGCTGTGGCTGAAATTTTAAGGATTATAACGTTAAGTAATTCTGATCTCAGCTACATGAGACATTCAGACACTATTTTGTGTCTTTTCTGGTCTTTTTCTAAGAAGCTAAGTATAATCAGTATTTCAGGCCAGCATACAGTGTAGAGAACAACTGTTTATTTTTATATAGACTAAACAATCTGATCTGTACATGCCAAGAGTGCTTTATATGTAAGGGATCAACCGTGACAAGCTGTGCAGTTATTAAAAACTAATCACGCAATGCTAAGAATGCTGATTCCCCTCACTTTAATAAAAACATAGGTTGGAGTGGATCATCCCACTTAAACCATTGGCAGCGATCCAAGTATATGTTTTTGCTAATTAAAAGTTTGGCACAATACACTCTTTAAATGGAAACATTATGTTGGCAGTAACTAAGTGAAGCTATGAGTAGCTTCTTGGTTTTTGAAGAGCGATGAGGCTATTAAGTTATGTGAAAATCATGCACCTAGTGTAGAAAAACATCAAAATGAGCTCACCAAAGCACATTACTATCAACTTTGTTGGCAACACATGAATCTGAATCTTAACAAGTGATGTTATCACTCTGTTGCTTTGAGCAACTGCTGTTCCAAGATAAAGATTTTGTTTCAGTTATTTCTCTGTGTTTAGCTCATATTAAAGTACACACTGTGTTTTGTTGACTTTCATAATATCTTATTATGCTATAAGATCAAATAAAAAGAACATCTGTTTATAAACTGCTCCCTTTGTACTGTTTTGTTGAAGCGCTTCATGAAATACTTTAAAGTAATTTTATAGCTAGGGCTGTAACTTACGATTATTTTAATTGTCGATTAATCTGTTGATTATTTTCTCGATTAATGGATTATTTGTTTGGTCAAAAAAATGTAAGAAAATTGTGAAAAATGTCAATCAGTGTTTCTCAAAGCCCAAAATGACGTCCTCAGATGTCTTGTTTTGTCCACAACTCAAAGATATTCAGTTTACTGTCATAGAGGAGTAAAGAAACCAGAAAATATTCACATTTAAGAAGCTGGAATCAGAGAATTTAGACTTTTTTTCTTTTCTTAAACCATTACTCAAACCGATAAATCGATTATCAAATAGTTTGCGAATGATTTAATAGTTGACAACTAATTAATCAATTAATTGTTGCAGCTCTAATAGCAATACATAGTTAGTATGATATTGTATGTTGATAATGCAATATTGTACATTTCACTCCACTGTAACTGAATTGTTTATCTTCCCAGACCTAGTGACCTCACCTCCTGCTTACTGGTCAACAAGAGATACAAAAAAATAATCCTTCACAAATAAAAAATAAAAATACATATTTCAAACCCATCTCTGCAGTTTTATTGATCAAATACTGATTATTCTCCTTCATGTGATAAGTTTTTCATAGAGGTAATGTCAGCAGAGGTACAACACATTCAATATGTAATAAATGAATTTGAAAAACGTATGGTAAAGTGCCTCTCAGAGGACTGATGGTCTGTATATTGTACATATTATTTATATTTTATATATGTATAGCATACTGTATATCCAGAGGTTGGCATTTAAATTACCTCCTAAATGGGGCTACACATTGAATGCTTTATTTTCTTATCCTTACTGACCTCTGGAGTGCTGGGATGACCTACAACAGCAATCTCATTAAGCTCTCCTTATTTATATTAAAACTTAAATGCACTTTAGGTGTAGCTGAGCTGAGTTTCTAAATATTCATTCAATCATAATTAGGCTGGAAAGCAGCAGAACTATGGCCAGGATTAGCAGACCTTTTGGTTCATGTTGGGCTCTGGAGGAGAGACGCTCAGAGGGCCCTCTTTGGTCAGGAGGTTTGAGGACCAGCCTGCACGGGTTCTGCACCTCCTCTAAAGAGATCTGGATCTCACTGGGCTGTTTCGAAGTCAACTGATCACGGACCTGTGGGGAAATGCATTGAGACAAGAGAAGGAGGCGATATATGACACACATATATTTGAAACACAAACAATACAGGCTATGGACATTTTCTAACATGCAGCATTTTATCCTCATTATAGCCAAATCAGTCACCTCCGTGGCCGAGATATGGAGTGAAAATGTGCCTTTCAATTACTTACCTACCCTTCATTTATTAGAGAAGGCTGTTCTTTGACACAAAATGAATTAATCTTCTAGCTTACCCTCTCGACCTCCTCGAACACTCGCAGGAAGTTTTTTCGAAGGACATCAGCCAACTCATTCTCAGTCCAGTTCCTTCGTAGGAGTTCCTGGATCAGGGCGGGATACTTTGACACATCCTCTAACCCCTGAGGAAAGCTGTGAACGAAAAACACATTTCAATTCACGGATATTCACTTAGCAAAATAAACATTCTGACAGTTTCGGTGTGATGAAATGCATTACTTATTATTATTAATAAGTCATAATAATAATAAACACTTGTAAATGTAGTCCTTCAATACCATTTGTTTGGTGATACTCCTGTTTGGAGTAGATTATGCCTGCTTGCAGGGGAAAAAAAACATTCAATGCCCACCATTCTGCAGCAAATCTACTGCACCGACTCTCTCTTTATGCCTGTTAAAAGTACAACGATATTGATTTTTTACCATTTTTCAGCCTGTTGACAGCTGAGACAGCCAAATTGTTGATATCATGACAGGCTAACAAAAGCCCAGCATTGATCTGGAAAGTGCCAAAGACTGGCATGAGCTTTGTTTTTATTTTGGTTTCTATGTGTGTAACTTGTGTCTGTCTGAAGATCCCCACTCATGCTAGTCATAAGATAGAAGATATGTACATTTATTGTCCTTTGACTTAGTGCTTCTATCTGTATGTTTGCAATAATGTGAATATTTCTTACCTCGCAGCACCTTCAAAGTCCCCTCCAATTCCTATCGACTCAGCTCCGATCACCTTCTTAATGTGATCAAAATGGTCTGTAAAACCCAGGTGGAATAGTAAATCAACTGAGATATGAGAAATACAAACTACGGATTTACTTCATGACGAAAAAAATGGATGCCTCACCAGCCACACGAGAGATGTTTGCTTCATCCCTGCAGGATATGAATTTGCTGTGGAGATTCACCATGATCAACCCGTGTTTCTTTTTCTGAAACACAACACACAAGTGTCACTGCCAAGTCTAGTGAATAAGAAGACATACATGGAGAAGCATTAACTAAACATGTTCAGACACAACTAGCCTTTAGTTCTGTCTCATTTGCATTCACTACTTGTACTGGCAGATGTGGTAAACATCGGGTTTATGCCTGTGTTATCTCAATCTCCCTGTAACCCTGTGCTGCCGCAGAAAAAACAGAAATCTGTAGTATAATGAGAGAAACATGCCCACTCATGAGGGATCTGAGGGGTTGAAGTTACAGTAAGTACAGTAAAAGAAATACATCCATGTTACTACATTCTATTGTTATTTAGTCGTCATCTACTGCGACAACAGGTTGATATATTGAACATGCCAAATATACATTAAGAAGCAAATCAAAAACTCAATGATTATTTCATGATGTTTTTTGGGAGGGTTTCGAAAAACTGTGGATGTTTCATGATGGATTTTTATACTGACATTTAGAATGATGAGAAATACACTGAACATGGCATAGAAAATACTTAAAGGAACAGTGTGTCACATTTTGGGGGATCTACTAACAAAAATGGACTTTAATATTCATAACTATGTTTTCATTAATGTATAATCACCTGAAACTAAGAATCGTGTTTTTGTTAGCTTCGAATGAGCCTTTCTTCACGGAGTCCACCATGCTGCTCCGCCATGTTTCTACAGTAGCACAGTCAAACACTGGCTTTAAAGAGAGCCTTTCGCGTTTTTATGTTACCTGAAGGCCACCACAGTTCACTGACACGCTTGTGAAACTGCGGTAACGTGAGCCGCAAAGTGCAAAACCGTGGTACGGCCAGCTGCCGTCTGACTTCCATTGCTCCTGAAGTTGTGTTATTATGGTAAGGATGGCCTCTGAGCGAGGTGAACGGCGTTACCACAGTTTTAACACTTGGCGGCTACCGCAATTTTGGAAAGCGAGGAGTGAGCGGAGGGGTACTCAGTTGGTTGCAATTTGCAACCACACCTATAGATTTCACCAAATCCTGCACACGGTACCTTTAATGGTAAATATACTACTCCTAACCACACATGATATTAATATCTTCAAAGTAAGCCGAGGTGTCATTACAGATTTTAACTTATATTGCTGGTAGTTGTGTTCAGCAGAAACTGAGATAAATTGATTACATTAATGTATCCTGGGATGGGACTAAATTTCACATAATGTTGGATAAATGAGGAAAAAGTGCTACTGGTGATGGAGATTGATCTTCTATTGTGAGCAGCCTATAAAAAAACAGACGTTCTAGACTCAAGTGGGAGGAAGAGAGAAGTTAGTAATGAGTTGGTGTTGAATGAGGACATGGACAGATGACAGCTTAAATAAATGACACAACTACAGAGTGCAAAACTGACTGGTAGTTAGCAGATACATAGGTTCAAAAAGTCAAACAGTACATTCAGGTTTGATTCTTTGATCATCAACCTCATAAGTACCAAGTCAAAGCAGTTTACTGTAAGTCTCGCCCACAGCACCAGGATGAAAGTATAGTAGAAATCAACTAAAGAATGGTCACACGTACACTTTGGAGTTTTGGCTCGTAAAATTCTTGTAATATCTTATTGTAACTGCTTACACTATGCTGGAGGAAAACACTCATCATTAGTACCTTCTACCAGTTTTTTTCAGACTGTGAATCATTGTTTAATGTTGGAAACTCCGTACCACACAGACTGCCAACTACAACAGTCTGAAATATACAAAGTGCAGTTGATCTAGATGTTAAATCTCACTCAGTGGGTCATTATCAGACTCATTTCATATTTGTGCAGTGTGCTGTATGGTAAGACTAGAGAGGAAACTGGTGGGAAGCAAACATGGTCATGGAAATTATGGAGGATATGGAACAATAAAAGGTCAGCAATGAGACTTGATTTATTGATCCTGCAAATATTCCCTTTGGATTTAGAATCAATTATACTGAGTGTTAGTGGGCTGAAATAGAATAATTGTTTAATGGTGGAAATCTGTTCAGAATTGTTTTTAACCTGTTAATGCACAAAAAACCCCCAATGAAAACATGTTGCATGTTCTTTGTCAGATGTATAAATAAAAAAAAAAAAAAAATCATATTTACAATAAATGAATCAGTTGTTTGGTTGATAAGATTTAATCAAGCAACTAAGCAAGCAATTAATCACCCACTCTGAGTTGGTTTTCTCACCAGATCCTGCAGCAGCCAGTCAGGTACGTTGCGCCCGTGGTTGCAGATGAAGAAGGAAGACGAATGGCTGAAAATAACGGGAGCCTTGGAATGCTTCAGCGCGGCCGAGGCGGTGTCCCAAGAAGAGTGGGAGAGGTCCACGATCATCCCCAGTCTGTTCATCTCCTCCACCACGGCCTTGAAAAACACATTATCAAAAGCCATTTACAGTATCATGGGAAGGAAGGAAGTCAATTGAGCTGACAACAGGAGATGGTTACACCTACACACATGTAAACACACTCGTGCAGAAAGCAATCGAGGAAGTCCTCAAGACACAAAGAGCATCCAGCATGCAGAGCATTAACCAATTTTAATAAGGTCCATTTTCTTTAGCACAATCCGTTACTGGAGTGTCTCAAGGCTTAAAAATTACTATCTATTCGACTGCATTTGGACTTGGTTAAAGCCCTATTATCACAATTAGGAAGTTAAGTTAATACGTTTTAATTCTATGTCAGCAATCATTCATATCTATCAAATGATGCATGGGTTTCTCACTTTAAGTAAGATCTTCATCTTAAATATACAGCAGGTATTATGTCCTAATACCTTTTCAAAAAAGCCCAGCCAAAACCAGCAAGACACATGCTGTGTGGAATATGATTAACAAAGCAGTCTTTGTACATTCTTTGATATTACTGAATATTAAGCTCACCTTTCCAAAGCGTGTCAGGCTGTTGTTCTGTCTCTGAAAGACATTATACAGTTTTGAGGATGATTCAGCCCTGCATTGAAAAAGAACACTGTCAAAACCACAAATCATGAAAGTGTTGTCTTGCGCAGTGGTTCCCAAACTTTCACGTCAAGGACCCCTAAACTTACACAAATTAGAGCACGGATGCCCATTTAATAAGATTTTGTCCCAGGGTCCCCCTGATTTTTGCTTTAAGATGTTTTATTACAGTGTGTATGACACCCAAGACCTAAATAGTCTTTTTGCTGGTGACCCCCCCCGAGGACCCCTGGGGGTCCCAGGTCCAACTTTGAAAACCACTGGTCTTGCTTATCCAGTCTTGGCATCTGGCTTGGGCACATTAAACTACATGCAATGTCAAGTTACAAAGAGAATACAAATACAGGTTAATTTGCATAGAAGGAATAAAATGTAAATTAATTCGACCTTTCCATTCAGTCAGTCCTATAAATAAACCCTTAATCTAAAATGTAGCAACAGAAGCTTGTATGGTTAAGGTATAGTTCTGGTACAGGTCTGAGCCAATCAACAATGTCAGCAAAAATCATTACAAAATGATTGAAATCATTGATTTTATACAGTGATATAAAGTATAACTACAGTAGCTTTAAAGTATAGTATAGTTTTAAATCCCAATATTTGTATCGGATCATATAGATCATGTTTTGTTGTATCCCTATTATTGATACTCTGTTGAGTCATATGGCCATCATTGACTTTGTGCAATATATAAATCATACGCATCATTCTAAGTAACATAATGCATTCAGAATAAATCTCTTATTTACCAGGGTGTATTGCAGGTGTGTGTGAGGGCCATGGAGCGGACCCCGAGCTGGTAAAACATCCGCAGGGCTGGCAGGCTGCTGTCGATAGAGTGGCCCCCTTCAATACTTATTAGACAGGCGATCTTATGCTTCATCTCAGAGGTCTCCAGCTCTGTAGTGTCACACACACACGTATGACACATGATGAATGCATCCAACCTAATTTCAAAAACTCTCCTGGGAGGAAAAAATGAATCACAATTATTTTGTATCTTATAATTACTTGTTAGCGAGTGTGTAACATTCTATTAATCACTTCATGTAATGCACTTATCATTACGAAGCAAAGATCATTATAACTTTCATGGCTCTTTCATCAAATATGGAGTGTAAATAAGACATAGTATGGATTCACAAATCACATAATTATGGATTTTTTTTACATACATTCATACTAGAAACAAGAAAAATATGATTTATAATTCTAGATAATCAACTACATCCAATCCCTCTTTCATTTCCATAGTGTTTTTTTGGGGATGCCATGTTGTGGTGTACTACATGTATACCTTGGGCAGATGTGACCAGCTCAAAGTCCTTGTACTCAGTGCACATGCGTCTGACCACATCTATTTGTTCCAGAGTCAGCCTCACAGCATCCTTCTCCTGGGCCCCACACATCACATAGACTGCAAACATCTGACAAAGGGACAGGGGGACATGACACAAGAGAACCAGAGAGACATTTAAAAGTTACTGAGGTGACTGTCATTCTAGGTTGAATCTTTCCACAACATGAACGTATAGTAGATATTCAAAAGCAACTCTCTTGATACCTGTGCCTGTACTTTGCCTGCGCGGAGACGGGTGATGTCGGTGGCAACTTTGCTAACATTATGAAGGTCAATTTTGCTCAGTTGATTGTTGTGAAGTATCCTCAGCTGGAGAGCTAGGTCATTGTGACTGACAGAGGAGAGATAGAGATAGAGATAGAGAGAGAGAGATAGAGAGGGTGTAAGGAACAAGAGGCATTTCAATTTTGATTCACTTCCATGAATTGAAACTGCTGTGTAGACGAGACAGATCTTCTTTACCCATCAATAAGAGGATATCTGGACATCAAGTCATGTACTCTATCTCTCTCAGAGTATCCAGATATCAAACAACACAGAGAAGAGAGAACCACCAGATGGCACTTCATCCAGAAGCTGCTTGAAGCACTTGTTACACTCTTCCTGGAAGGCATACTCTGAGGAGAGACAAAACACACCACAGTTATCTGATAAATATCAACTGCAATGGTCAGGACACACACACCATACACCAACATTGACTATTTTGGGATTTATAATTAATTTTGGAAGGGAACTTATATCACTGCACAGATAAGTCCCTTTTGCAGAAATATTATAGAAATATTAGGCTACAGTGACAGTTAGAAATAAAACATGATCATTGTATACCACTGTATTTGAACTCCTACTTGAAATACATTACACTATAACTGATGAGATGATAGTATGATGGGATCTTGTATTCACACTACTTATTAGAACAGAAAAACATCACTGTAAGTCCACACAGAAACAGACTATAATTTTAATGTGAAGCTCATTATGAAATTGCCAACTGGACAGTAAAACAATGATGCACCCTCATTGTCCATAACATAATGTTTGTGTCTATAAAATTCAATTCAAACAACAACAACAGACTTACCTGCCAGGTCGTTTAAAAGCAACTTGTTGACCACTTTGTTGGTGAGAAGCTGCACAAAAACAGTATGAACTTTCCAGCTCTCCGCCCAAATAACATGTCGAACAAACCCATACAACACACTGGCAGCTGGGCTGGATGCTGCATTCAAATCCTGTCGGAAAAAAATACATAGTTCAGAATACCGACTTTGTTTAGCCCAACAAACACATTATTTAATGCTGCCATTAGAATGATGGCTGTAACTCAAGATGGACTTTAACTTCTACCACTTCTTCTTTATCTTCCCTTTCAAAGCATGCACATTTGTTAGTGTTTCAATGTAGTGTAACTATAACGATGGTTACAGACCAGATAAACAAGTGGCTCAAGTGAAAACAAAATGACACTGGGGGGTAAACAATTAAATATTAAGGTTTTCATACTTGCCATGTGCAGTTTTATTCATCTACTTCTTTATTCAACTGTGTTGCTTCTCTCTGAAGCCCGAATTTACGAGGAGCACATGAAAGCATCGTAGAGACCTGTGGATTTGATGTCGCCCTCTGTTGGCCCAATCACGTCATCGCTACTAGTGATGGGAATTACGTCTCTTTTTAATGAGCAAGATCATTTGGCTCAGCTCACCAAGAAGAGCCGGTTCTTTCGGCTCCCAAACAGCTCTTCATTTTACCACTTCTGTCTTTTATAATTCAGCCAAATTCAGCGCTGTTTTGACCTATGATTAGTATGTATGCACATATATCACTTAAATTATTCAATATAATTATACTAAACCTTATAATTTCCAGAATACCGTAATTTTATATGCTGCTTCGTTTCCGACTGTCACTCATTTTGTCTGCTATTCGCGCACCACACTCCTCTCTCTCTTTCTCTCCTCCTCTCCCTCCTGCTCTGTACCTGTAGACCGTCAGCGCGCCGCGCACCTCTGCTCCTCCGCCCCTCCCTGCTTGATAGTATGATCCTTGTCTGTCATCACCTGATTGGTCGCACGGACGTCATTAACACAACATTCAGTCACAGTCAGTGCATGGATTGCCTGTGGCGCAGAGAAGATCGTCCTATCATTCTGCCTTGAATTAATTAAAAAAACGGCTCTTATCGTTCACTTAAAAGAGTTGGCTCTTTGAGTCAGATCGTTCGTGCACGACACATCACTAATCGCTACCTCTACAGGCTAATTAGGTCTGCAGGGGCCTACTTGAAGTGACACCTAATGGAAGCATGGCCTTGGAAAGTGACACAAGTAAGTCGAAAGATATTATAAGCATGCAAATATGAATATGTAATGGGACAAAGATTGAATAGATAAATAAACCTGATTAAAAAAAAACGAACATTTAGCTAGGAATCAAAAAGTCTTCATCAAGTGTTGTTCAACAAAGTTGCATGGGATGAATATAGGCCTAAACATCCCATAAATGTGCTGCTGAGTGCCAACCAACTTTTTTGGGGGACCTTAAAAAGTTGGTTTGTTGGATAAAAACAATGTTGTTGTGGTGGAGGGGCTGTGCAGAGTTCTATGAGTGGTTGGATTGAAATAAATTCAGTTTTGCGTTACTGCCATTTTGATGATATACTCAGAAGGCAAATAATGCTACCTTTATTATCATCATCTGGATTGGGAGGCCAGATAACTTTCAGATTGTGTATCACTCTAGTAGCCAGAACCCAGGTAGTATTCAGACCAGAGGCAGTCAGAAGATAATGGTTGTGATGCCAACTTTTCAGGACATAATGCAATGTTCTGCTGACGCCACACCAGATGATTTTATGCCAGCAAACCAGCATGCTTCAACATCTAGATTTCCCTCCTTTTGATGTGACTGCTTTGGCAAGTTTTCAGCCAGTAGATCCAGTATTTTCCAACCATACTGGCTGAAAGGTGTAAGGCCTTGTAGGGAAGGGAGGTTGCAGGAATGTCACAAGTTTAACTTTTGAGGCAGTGGTGAAGGATGGTTGAGTTGGAGGAAGTGCTGTATTGACAGCTGTATGATAAGAAGGAAGGACACAGAGAGGTGCATACGGATCATGATGTGATTGAGGCCTTGAGAGGACATTCAAGTTGGTTTAAAGTTGTTGTTATTGGCCAGAAATCCAAGCATTAGTGAGTTTGCTGGCTACTCCCCTGACTCTCTCATGTTTGGGAGCTGGGCCCCTGTGGTCCTACTGAATATCTGGCTGGGGCAGGATAAGGATGATTTTCAGGGTAATGTGCATGAGGACTTTTGACTTGTCATAGTAGTTGTGTTACTGATAACATTAAGGGTCCCAGTAAGCCGTGACAGTGAGCCAGCAGGCACAATGGGCCCCTGACACCGAAACAGCTAAATGGAGTTATTCTTTAATTTTATTCTTTACACCTCCTGTGCTTTTCCTACTGTGACATGTCAAAAAAGCCTTGAATGAAAACGCCTATGCTCAAATCTCAAATGTAAAAATGATGATTAGGCTGACAACATATAGCACGTAGGAGGATTTTAATACTTTGATATCAAAACAACATAATTCTCATGTTTTTTGTGAGAAGGTCGAGCATTGGATCAGCAGCTCCCGAGGCAGGTTGAACTTCCTGAGCTGGTGCAGGAAGTACATCCTCTGCTGGGCCTATTTTTTTCTGATGGTGTCATTGTCGGGCCCACTTTAGGTCCTGAGAGATGGTGGATGCCAGAAACCTGAAGGAGTCCACAGCAGGTCAGAGTTTGGCATTTGGAGCACACAACAAAACAGGGCAAGAACAAGATCCCGAGGTAAGAGTGCATTTCTCTTTAATACTGTATTATTTTGACATCCCTTGATTGCTATATGTCGTGAGCTGTTTATAAATTGCACAATTCGACTGTGATAAACAGCTACATATCTACAAATACCAACTTAGATTTGTATAGCGGCACAGTGTTTGCACGAGTTTGGTTCTTTAGCATTCAGCAGTAGAGGAGGTCTTAATAGTTTCCAAGAGTAGTGCTGGGAATGGCGACTGAATTAGCTGTTAATGTGTTCGTGATAATTGTTTTTTTTTGCTTGAGTGGTACTTTGGTTTGTTTTGTGGAGAAGAAAGCTTTTGCCTGTGGTGTGTAAAGAGTGCATGTTCTGTGAGTGCATAATAACAAACTGTTTATGTGGACTTTTGTGGGGTAAAACAAGGATGGCAACCATATATCAGTTTCTCATGTATGATAAAGGCTTGCTAGTCATCACATCTGCTGCTGTGGTATTTGTAGCATGCAATATGAAACATCTGCAGACATAAATTCATACCATCCTGGTCTGTGGGTGATTCAGTATGATCACTTTGGCCATACAGTGCACCCTTGCTGATGTAAATGTACTGGGTGAATTCTGTGTGCAGGACATCCTAATGTGACCAATTTAATTACTATTTGTTGACCTATACCAAACCACCAGTCCAAATACATGAGGTGCATCTGGTATGAATCTTTGATACGTGGTAGGTTGTCACTTATAGCTGCCAGAGACCCTAAGTAACAGTAAATACATTCAGGCACCACTCCACTGGAGCAATACATGTAGCTGATCAGATTACTTTGCTTTGCCTTAACAAGAACCGTTCCTGGAAAGATGCATCTGATACAGCGAACTGCAGCTACACAATCTGGCCTGAATGCCGAGGTCCAGACCACAGAATACAACCTCTGCTTTTTACATGCTTTTCAAACTTGAAATGTGCTTGTGCTTAATGGATCTGAGGTGGATTGTGTAAAATGTGAATGAGTCTGTGTTGATGGGGAGCATCAGGGTGCCACAAATGAATTTCAATTAATTTCAGCGGGAAGACGCGGAGCCTGATTCCACGGTCCACCCACTGAGATCTGGCCTTGTAGTCTGTAATGAGGAGAGCGATTCGGCTCTGATTGGAGCACCCTACCGCTTCAATGGAGTAATCACAACTGTGTTGATATTACTCCACCAGTCGTCCCACTGCGCGGAGTGGGACCCCCAGCTGACACTGTTTGAATTCAAATTAACCAAATCATTTAGTCATATTGTCGACCTTGGTGTGGAATGTGACTGGCAGCACGAGAGATAAAAATCACTCACGTTTAACGGAGTTTTCTGTTTGATGATGAAGCTTAAGCCAGATTTTTCATAGTGTAGCTACCGTTTCTGTTTTAAGTAATGTGGTGGAAAGCACGGGTTCAGGGGTTAAGTCACTCTTAGGTGAACCACTTTAGAAACAATTGATTTTCTACATAATGATGTTTTTCTTTAAAACCCTTAATGAAACAGTGCGGAGATAGCATCTCAGAGAAGCACTTTGAATTACCATGAGGTAAAAACAACAACTACTCAATTAGGAAATGCTGCTGGCCTCAGGTGATTTTTTTTTTTTTACCAGTAATATAATATATGGAGCTTTAATTGTGCTACTTTTAATAATAGTTTCAAAAAGTACATTTTGGACGCCTGTAGAATTACTTATCAAGAACTCTGCTCTAAAATCATATTTAGAAATACATGTCAAAAGTTTATCATTGTTTTAATTTAAATGCTGAGATGATTAAAATGTTTGTAGCATGGTTTTGACAATGATATTGGTGCTGGGGAGAGTTTATTGATCGTTATTTATTTATTATATATTCTATAAAATGCTTCACTTGTAGTCAGGCTTCTATATTTGTGATTAACACTAAAGTTTAGCACTGCTAAACGTCAAACAAAAGACCAATTCTTGTGAACATTGCACACACTGTTATGGAATCTATGATCCTAAATGCTGTTTTTCTCTCTGTCTGTCTTGACAGTTGCAGCTAGCTAACTAGCTAGAGCTTAAGTACTTTATTGATCCGAAAGGGAAATTGCTCTCTTACAGCAGCTACTTCACGTAAATCACAAAAACAAATAAGGTAGGTAGGTGGTACAATTAATAGGCCAAATTCTATACAAAATAGACAAAATAACATTTAAAAATCAAACACTGAGAAGAGACACTAAAGATAAGACTATAACTTGAACTGCTGTGCAATGATAGTAATAATCTGTATATAAATATATAAGCAATTAGTGAAAGTCAAAGCTAGTGCAAGTTAAACTAGTATCGAAAAAGAAGCATTTATGAGATGATGTTTCGTGGAGTATTTGTACTTATAAATACCTCTCTTGGAAACTATTCAGTTTGTGCACTTTTAATAACACCATGAAACCAAAAATGACAGTTAGACTGTGTATTCGTCAGAGTTGTAAAGAAGTGTGTAGAGAGGTGTTTAGTCTCTTGCTGTTCCAAAGGTAAGATACTTAAGAAAACCACTCTGCCTTCTTTTCAATGATTATATTGATCGCACTTTCCAATTACACCGATAACGCCGAGAGGCAGCGGCTGTTCATCACTCTATCAGTACCGAATAGAAGACTCAAGAATGTTAATATGCAACCTAAGAGCAATGCACCATTTACTTGGTTGGTTTTCACCTCTGAACACACAGCAAGTATAATACAGCAGTTTAGTCACCATGTTAATCACAGCAACACTGCATTTTCTTTGTACATGTGCACTATTTTAGAGGTCACAGGGCAAAGGTTTGTTTATCTGGCTTTTCCCTCAAGTCAAGTGTGTGTGTGTGTGTGTGTGCGCGCGCATCTTTCCATTCTGACTTCATTTCACAAATATCCGTACGTAAGTGTAGCCTCTCCTGTTGCTCGTCGCCGCCTTTCAGAAGAAACTCTACAGAGTATATTATTATGAGTGCTTTCCATAATATAGGAGACATCATTTATACTTCACATTCGTTAAGCTAATTGAATCTGAAGTCCTCTCATTATGGCGAGTGAGAGTGAATGATGATGAAAGGGTTGAATGTAGTCTTTACACTTGTTGAAATTAAAGTAGGAGGAAAAGCAACATTTCAATGGGCTAGCACTGAGATTGCCATTTAACGATTTAAAAAAAAAATAACACTGCCCGCGGCTCCCATTGCACAGCAACATTGCTTGTTGAAAATTCAGTGTTATAATGATATATGATTACAGATAATAATCTATTCTGTGGCTATTTAGCTTTGTTATGCAAACCTTCCAGAGCACAGGGCCATAGATGTCTGTCAGATGTAGCAATAATAGCATCCGTGAGCAAAGAAGTGCATCTTTTTCTGCATTTGAACTTATTTCTCCACCAGAGGGCAGCAACAGTCAGAACAAACCCCTGTCGGTTTTCTTCACCTTTTGTAAGCCCATCCATCATGTAAGAACATTACCTATTTGATACACAGAAGTGACAGATGCATGCTTGTTACTAAGTACCTAAAACCGTGCATAAATAATTTAAAGAGCCTGAGAAAATCCTTAATTTTGTGTCAATTTCCTTTTTTAATTCTAGCAGCACAATGCAGCTGTCACAAGCCATACACATTCCATGTTAGCAACCACTAAGTCATAGGTGATTTTTGGTCTTTATTTAGTGTAAATACAGTGCGCCCTCCTTTTCTATCAGGGCTTTTGAAAGAATGCTGAGGACATTTTGGTCCCTGAACTTGTCATTTCTTCTGCCCTGGATTCTGGCAGCCCTGTAGTCAGCGTTCATTATCTGCTCTTACAGCTTTGACTTCAGCACAGCAATTACATCCTCAGCTGCGCTGATTAATCCAACATGGAGGCATTTCGCAAAATGGTTTTGAAAAGACATTTCCAGACACTTGCCAGGGAGTAGCTGTGGCACGGCTTGTTTATGCAGATAGACCGCAGCCAGTCATATTGCAATAAGATGTTTTCAATGGCTGCTTAAGTGTTCTCTTAACCTCTAGTGTATACTCTGCAGGAAACAATAGACTGTTGGGAAAGTGATTAATTCAATCTATTTTACTCCTGACATAAAATGGACGTCCGCCTGATGTCATGTTTGGGTAATGTACGTTTCTCTATTGTTGAACATATTCCCTCTACGGCCATCCGTTAATATGTCTCCACTGCTCTCTGCTTAACTGCTTAACCTTCCCATTCTCTCCTGACAATCACATAATCAATCACTGTCCCATTACTTGGACAAGGCAGACAAAGAGAGTGTATGAGTGAGAAAAACCTTTTTGGCCTGTCTCGACGAGCAAGAGGAATGTCGACTTCAGAGGGCTAACACAGGCAGAAAACACAGGCCCAGTAAATATTCAATTTAAAGGATTCGCAGATAAGGCGAGTTGAAAAATTGAGGCAGCACCCATTCTTCTAGATAAGAGAAGACGGAGCCATCTGGAGGCTGGGAGATAGCGAACTCCCACACCATCCCAGAGACCTCACTCTCATCTGCTGCAGCGGCAGAGAGGGGGAAAAAATAGAGTGCCAACACTTTCATTATGTTAACTTCAAAATGAATTTATTCACATTCAGTGCATGTAGTTATTGGCTTTGGTAAACAGAACGCTACTGTTGTGCCCGCCATAATAAATAACTATGTATCAGTCAGTCTTAATGCACATACTGCTGTTCTTTATTAATGATCTCATAACTATTTAAGATATTATTAGGGCTTTTAATAGATTAAAATAGGTAATCGCGATTAATCGCACATTTGTTATCTGTTCAAAATGTACCTTAAAGGGAGATTTGTCAAGTATTTCATACTCTTATCAACATGGGAGTGGGCAAATAATATGCTTGCTGTATGCAAATATATGTACTGTATATATTTATTATTGGAAATCAATTAACAACACAA
This sequence comes from Sebastiscus albofasciatus, assembly GCA_916701655.1. Taxonomy (NCBI): domain Eukaryota; kingdom Metazoa; phylum Chordata; class Actinopteri; order Perciformes; family Sebastidae; genus Sebastiscus; species Sebastiscus albofasciatus. The sequence goes on along the minus strand of CAKAOI010048443.1, from coordinate 350,415 downwards.
AACAATGACAAATATTGTCTAGAAACCCTCACAGGTACTGCATTTAGCATAAAAAAATATACCCAAATCATAAAATGGCTGTCCGTGTGCTGACTTCACAATGACTTGCCCCAAACTGCATGTGATTATCATAAAGTGGGCATGTCTGTAAAGGGGAGACTCGTGGGTACCCACAGAACCCATTTTCATTCACATATCTTGAGGTCAGAGGTCAAGGGACCCCTTTGAAAATGGCCATGCCAGTTTTTCCTCGCCAAAAGTTAGCATACCTGTGGAGTGTTATTTATCCTCCTTTGCAACAAGCTAGTATGACACGGTTGGTACCAATGGATTCCTTAGGTTTTCTGGTTTCATAAGATGCCAGTATCTTCACTCTAGCTTTCAAACTGATACCGCTACAACCTGAAAATTTCTAATTGCGTTAATGCGTTAAAGAAATTAGTGGCGTTAGAACAAATTTGCGTTAACACATTATTATCGCGTTAACTTTGACAGCCTTCTCTGCATTACCATTTTGATTTGTTCTTAAACAATCTCATCCACTCTACAGTTAGATGTATCTTAAAAACTGCTGCATTAACAGTTATCACGAGGAAATTAACTGTATTATTTCACTGAATATGTCTAACCTATATACTCGGTGGGGGAAATACGCGTCACTAGTGTCTATAGTTGCACCCACCCATATAATCTTTATGTAAATCTCCTTCATGATTGAAGCATAGGTAATTTGATCAGGATTTTACCTGTTGTCCTTTAACTAATCAGTTTCATAGAAAGAGCAGGTGTTTGAAACATTTGATGCACTCAGTTTAAATATACTGAATATATATATAGAGAGAACAAAGTAAACCAAACACAAAGGGTGTATTTGCGGCCCAGGCCTGCATCTTCACTAAATCCACCTTGACTACATCTCTGAAAACAAACGGTATTGGCAAAAATGGACTCTCGGCTTGTGAATAACCTTGTCCACATTCTTATAATGCACTTTGTTGACTCCTCCACCATGCTATTTCGCGCCAGCCACATCGGATTTAGCTCTGGGATAATGCTTTTGTCAGTATGTTTTATCTGTTTTCTCACTCAGGTACGCTATCCCGTTATCCCTAATTACCCCCACTGCATTTTACACTTGGCCCGGAATTCTTAATGCTTGATAACAGATGCGGGTCGATTTTGAAATTTACTTATGGCGGCATTATCTTTTTGACCCGCATCGCAGAGCTGACTGTCCCATAGGCTCTTGGGTGAAAGCTGTTAACTCTGTGATAACAACGACCCAAAGTGATAACCTTCCAGCAGTCTCGAGGACACACAGTTGGCTACATGTGTGCTGTATTGCAGTCGCAGCATTTCTTATTCAACCTTGGGTGCTCTGCTGTGCTCTGATTCATTTAATGGGATCGAGAGGGAGGTTAATCACTATGTCCGCCATAGACTGTTAAAACGCCGGCTGACCATTGTATGAAATATTACGATTTGTATTCCTTTTGAAAGACGAATTTGAACGCTAATTCCATAGAAGTGAACTCTCCCTTTTTTTTGCTCCTTTTTTAAGCAGCAACAGAATTGTCTCCCCATTAGGATTCACTTTGATTAATTTACTTTAGGAGGCCGACATCTGCGTTTGCAGATTTTCATTAAGATCAACAGTAAAAGCTTCAGACAAGGTTCCACTTGTCTAAGTTATTATCCCCAGAAGACACGGTTGATTAAGTGGAAAAAGCTCTTAAGTATTCAGATAAAATAATTCCCAGGAAGGTTTATTTTGTTTGTCTTGTTTAAGACAACTTTTTTAAAAGAAGTATATGTAGAAATCTTTAATCCATAAAATTAAATATGTACTCTGCCAGCTGTTTTTTCTTTTCCCCCTACCCTTGTGCATTCTGCTCGGAGTTGAATTTTGATCCAATTGCCATAGATGTCTGCAGCATCCAGTTAAGCTTCAGCAATCACTCGGCGGTACCTTTTTTTGCAACTAAAATGGTATCTAAATGGTGTGAAAATGCACAGAGGCAATGCATTAAAACTGTCAACTGTGGAAAGTCTGCAGCCATTTCATTTATTGTGTCAGTCAACTGAAAGTGCATAATGTTGCTGTGAAAACGTGGCTCTTTTTAGACCACATTGTTCAGCATATTATATAGCTTGAGAAAAGGTTGAATATAGCGGAAGAGGTAGACGGCGCTATACAATAGATATGGTGGGTGGGTAGGCCTGTTGGCTGAAAGGGGAAAGGAGTATAGCGTGTTGCCTTGGTTTCATATTTTACAGGAACAGTGTAGTGTGAAGCTCTGTCAAGCCCAGTTTTAATCCTTTTCTCCACTGTGTTGTGTGATGTTATGTTGCTATCTTAATGATAATCTGTGCCTGTATTCCTGCCCTAGGCGTTTCTGTCAGGCTGGGTTGGTTTAGGAGCTGTGCCTTATCAACAGCTTTGTCATTAAATCAGCTTTTTCTACAGACAAATTTCACCGCCGTTTATTCTTATCAACAGATCAGCACGCTGTGATTTTCTGTTCAATCAGAGCTGTGCAAATTCAATGATGTGTGAGTAAGAAAGATGAAGTACAAAACAAAATTTCCATTGGAGAAAAAAAACAATTTATTTAATTTTTGTTTTGAGTTAATAATCAGACAAATAAAATTGGTATGTTTTGCATTTCGTATACATCAATGGCTTTAAACTGTTTTTATATTCTTGGGCCTACTTGTGTATTTTTAAAGGCTACACTTTATTGAGGAATAGAAATGATTGCAACATGATGCTAATAAATGATTTTATCCACAAGCTGTAGATAGTTTACTGCAAGCAGGAATCTGGAACCTGTGCAATTCATGGCTTTTTCTTTTGTCGGTGTGAAATGGGATGTGAATCTGTTAAAGATTTTATAGCACACATCACAGTAATGTGGATGTGAGAAAGACCATGTTGGACGTGCCGAGGAGAAACACATCCCTTAAATGCTGTATATGTACAGAGGCAAGCTTTCAGGTCCCAGTCGAACTGACCTCTGGAGGCTGGAATTGGTACTCAGTTCTTCTGAGAAAGCACTGTTCTGTCTGAGTGAGTGTTCTGATTGTCTCAGCATTGTGCTTGAGTGGAGGGCAGCGCCGAAATGAACTCTCCTGATTCAATCCTCTCCACTGTTCGACGCCGGTTCAGCCAGTCAGTGAGGAGGGCGCACTGAGACTCCTTCCCCCAAACACACTCTCTTACAGTGAGGGAAGCTGCTGTATGGCAAAGGTCCAAGAGGTCTTTTGCATGCTGTTTGTGAGGCGGATTCGACACCCTCCCTCTCGTCCCACAATGCACTGAGAGTCTCCGGAGGCTGATAGCCCGGTTCCTGGGGATCCAGCGGGTCTTTGGAGAGAAGGATGCTGATGGAGGGCACCGTCCTGTGCACCGTCATCTCCGACGCCCCCCCTTCGCTGCTCTCCCACACCTCTTTCACCACCTTGTACCGCAGTTTGGTCAGCTGGTGCAGAGAGCCCACTTTTCGTTTCATGATCTCAGCACAAGTGATGGTCTTTGTGACCGCGCGGCCTGACCCGGTGAAGACCACCTGCCTGAGCCCGCCACCATCACCACCGCTCACACCTCCCCCACTCACGCCCTTCTCTCCCTGCATCCGTGCCATGGCAAATCCCATTAAGTTGCGGATCTTACTTCCCTCCTTCACGCGCATCTCCAGCACCCCAGAGGCCAGTCCTGGAAAGGGACAGGGGCTGTCCTCCTCAGTTCGGCAGACTTTCTTAAACCCTTCCTGCCCTAGTTTGAGTGCAGGGGGAGGGACCGGCAGTGGTGTTGGCTTCAGCGGGCTTGAAACATTGTTGACCACTGCCAGCTGGCCAGCATTGCTGTAAGTTTGATCCTGGTAGACAGAGCAGGTCCCCGGGATTACCCCATTCTCCATTTGGATCGGCCTGTTCACCTCCAGTCCGGGATGAGGCCTGACAGCGTCTCTGGTCAGATACTGGTTCTGGCCACTGACCACTCCACACCCTGTAAACATGTCTCCTGTCCTCAATGCTCCACCGCAGTGTTAGTCCAGACACACACTTCCCCCACATGGAAAACAGCTCAACATCATTTTCTTATGCATGTGGCACTTTTTTCTCTCCCTCCAGTCAACAGCTGTAAAGTTTCAAGACTTCACATAAGAAATATTACCCGGTTCCCCAAGAGCACTATCAATGAAGTCTTTAATGCTGCCTCTCAGAAAGAGCTGGTGAAATAAGATAAACGCCTGGCTGGTGAGTTAAGAGCACTGTCGGGACTATTCAAGATGTTCTTTAAAGAGCATCTCAATTTCATACCACAAATGACTATTTGGAAAGTGCTCTGGAGATGGATTAAAAATAATAAAAAGATAAATTAGCCTCTTTCCGTCGTTTGCATGTATTTCATATGGTGCTTTTATCCTTAATAGCTGCAAAAAGATATGGCGTACTTTGTTGATTCTTCTTTAACAAAACTTTTCTAAAGAGAAACTAAAAGCTCATATTAAGACTCCACCTTTTTCTTAGCGATCCAGTCCAGCGCTGTTGATTTTTGATCTGCAGATCATGTCGCCTTCAACTCAAAATTGACCTCTTGGGTTGTCCAGCTGTTTAAGTTCCACCTCCTTGTTTGGTTGTTTTACTCCAGCGTGAGTAGGTGTGTGTCTCCTCTCCTCGTGCTCATCTTGGCGTCCACAGCAGTTGAGGCCGGGGTTGCATGGAGGTCTGCACCCGGGGTGTCCTCCCTGGAGCTCTGTCTGGTCTCCAGTGATGCTCTGGGAAGTCTGTTCTGTTCCCTACAAAGAGACATAAGGGACAGGAGCTGCCTCACAAATGCTCACAGGAGGAGTGTCTGTGTGGTTGAGGGGGAGCATGAGGGAAAGGGGAGACAGCCCTCTTAAAGGCGCAGGTCTTTTCATCTTTTAGATGAACACCCCTCCCCTCCACGACTGAAGCCTGCCATCTGAGGGGAAAAAAGAGAAGGGCAGGGCTACTTTGTCCCTTTAAAACCTCGAACGCAGATCCCCGGCAACTTTGTCAATCTCTTTAGAGGACGTTCCAGTGTTCATTGTACATGACTGATTAAACCTGAGTTCTGAAATAGAGACTCAGTCAACCTTTAAAAATGCATTTTCAGCTGCGAAACAATGAATTAAATTAGCTCGGTTATAATTGAAAACATCCTTCAAAGAGCCACTGAAAGTCAGCAGCATTAAATTGCACTGTACTTTGCCTTTACCCTATTAGATGTTTGTGACCATTACAATTTACATAATGCGGCATTAATGGCTTCATTGTTGAGGCAATCAAGTGGCGCGGTAAGAATGCCTGTCTCTTGAACGCTTGAATTGTTATATTGTTACAAGGCTGGAGAGCCCTTGGAGTGATCAAGGACACGAGGACCACAAAAAGCATGGAGGCATGACTTCCATGTTCAAGGGGCTGTATTAATAGTGACTGTCTTCATTAGTCTGGCGTATCTGTGCAGGTGAGGAGATGGGGCTGACAGGTGGGGGTAATAAGCATCTTAATGGGCTTTCCATCACCAGTGGAGGGCGCTGGCTCGCTCCCTTTCTGCGCCGAGTTGGGCCCAGACAGCTGTAGCGTCGCCCCGTTCAGCCCAGTCTCCTGGCCGACAGGTGGATTTGTTTTTGTGTGTGACTGACAGATGGGAGAATAGGTAAAGACAGCCCACTGAGGCTGAACCTATGAGGCTGAGAGAGAGAGGCAGACAGTCCTAACTACTCTCTGCTCAGTATATCCCATGGTGCACAGTAGTACACAGACAGTATAAACTCACTGTGGCTCAGCCCAGTCCTTACTGTGAGGCTAATTCACAATGGCATGTGTATTATATTGGATCCCTATGGTAATCAAGGAAAAAATAAGGAAAAGCCCCCCACATCTCCAGCTCCAAGTGGAAACTGGATGTGAATGTCTTTTTATTAACAGAGTTTGAACCATCATTGAGGAATCAATAGATTGATTGGATCCATGGGATGATTAACTTTTTTTTTATCTAATCCGTATGTAAGGGGTGGGAGAGCTATTTATCTCCGGAGCCGTTCCAGACGCTGCAGGGAGACGTAGTGACAAATATCTGTCTTTTTTTTTTGTGAGCTAAAAAGAAAACGGGAGAGAGAGAAGACAAGGGGGAGGAGGAGGAGGGTCTGTAGCGCTCACCACCAAAGTGATCATTCTGTTGTTTGGGAGAAATTACCCTCATCAGTCATACAGAGATGCACAGCTGCCTAAGGGGATCTGGTAATGTTACTGCATAATAAACCGTGTTTGTGTGTGTGCACACGTGTGTGTGTTCAGAGTTGGAGATGACGGAAGAAAAGCAAGAGGGCAGGGGGTTAAAGAAGTCAGATTTAACCACAGAGAGGTTAAAATTGATGATAAAAGCAGCTCTGTAATCACCCCCTCCTTACTACACCATGTTGGCACATCATTTATTGCTTCTCAGTTTAACTTTAGGGACCTGTTTGCTGGCGGGAGTGGGATAGATTAAGGAATTCAGCTTGCTGAGTAAAAACGCAGGGTTCTGAGCAAAGTGTCTTCACAACTTTTTGTGTCTCCATCAAAGACAAAACCATCCCCCAGATGGCCGGAGAAAACCATCAGTGCTTTACAGAAGTGCCGTGTATTGACCTTTTTGTGAGCCGAGCCTTTTTTCCTTAAGTGGCTTCATTTAATGATGGGTGGAGGCAGCGGCGGCGCTCACGCTTGGCCACTCACCCCTTCGCACCTCCTCCACAGAGCTGCCCTCTTGCTCCTGTAGCTCTCCAAGCACTTACTCCTCACTTTATCTGACCTTGGCTGGCATCAGTGACAGTCTTGGCATTCTCCCCCCGCACGCTCACTTCCCTGTCTTCCCTCAACAACCACCTTCGGCTTTCTCCTCTGCCCACCAGAATTCAAGTAAAGAAAAAGCATTTATTCCCAAAGACTGTGACAAATAGTAGGGGTTGTGTCTTGCTCCTCTCCCTCTTCGCTGTGTACTTCAGACGACTGAAGTGGTTGATGTTATGAATTGTAGGGCTGTCCCTTTTGTTGTTTGTTGCAGCACTGCGGAGTCTAGTTGTAGAGAGGGGGCTTGTTGTGCTGTTGTCAGGGCTGCACATAAGACGCAGTGCCTCGCTGTGACAGCCGGTCGCTCACTTTACGTTAACCGCAAGTGTTTTCACGGTCATCAACCAATGGTGGCCTGGAGGCTGTCATTTCGCTCCGTGTGGAGCTCGCCCGCGGCTTGGTTCTGCCCCACAAACTCACAGCCGGCCCTGGTGGGTGGGTGGGGGGGTGAACAGAGCAACACACACACACACACACATGCATATTGCGCACACTTAACAGACTCGCACACGCCCACTGGATGGGTACACTCACACACGCACAGAAAAACTATATGCTCAGCATAAGGCAGGCTGTTGGAGCAATTACAGAAACATGGCAGAACACGATGAAGCAGGCCCCACTATCAGAAGGGAAATAGAGTGAGCAGAGGAAAAATGATGACGCCATTAATAACAGTGAGGCTCGGAGGGAGGTGGGGGTGGATGACCCTCTCTGTGATTTCCCTGTGACAGCACTTTGAAGTGCAAATGGTTGTGTTTGTATTAGATTTCTGGACGTTTAAATGGGCTTTTTTTTCTGTCAGAGGCAAACAAATACATCTAAAACAACGGTGGTGTAATATACCAAATGATGCGTGAAGTGATGACGTCCTGTCACTCATGCATCCATTATTTTAATAAATGACAGGTCATTCTTTGTCATCGTCATTCTCTCTTTTTGCATCCCTTCATACACATCCCTTCTCCTTCAGCCGCTGCTTTCCCCTCGACACTGCAATGCAGATGTGTCTCACACAGTGGCAGGGAACTTTCACTGAAGATGCTTGTGAAAGAGGAACATGAGAGAGAGAGGAGGGACGGGCATGAAAGGGAAGTGGTGGGAATATATCCAATATTACCAGAAGTGATGATAAGAGGAAAAAAAAGTTTCTTGTACTTGGAAACCCCGAGCATTAGAATGTGAGCAGCATATGGTAGACAAAAAAATCAGACATGGCAACTCTTGATTTATGAGGCTTGTCAATGAAAGTGATGTTTTTAGCTCCATCACCTAAACAGCTTTACAAAGCTATCGCACCACTTCACAAATGTTTTGATGTTTTTTGAAGCCCCACAGTGATATAAAAAGGTGGCATTTTTTGATTCAACACTAAATTGAATTGGGCGGAGCTGAACTCTGTTGATCCGCGCTTTTTAGGTGTATTATTGCACACAGTTTGATTAACGGCACTCTCTCTAATTTAAATTGGCAGCAGCAGTTGATAATCACGTTTGTGTTTGGTGCTTCTGTTTTGTCTGGCCTGCGGCTGAAAGTTAATGGACTTTATAGAACATTTTTGATCAATTATATCGAGACTTAATTTACCATGTTGAAACAAATGCAAAAAGTAAATGAATGCCTCTGAGCAAGTATTCACTGATTCTGTAGCTTTCAATTTGCAGTCCTGCTTATTGTATATTCGTAGACAAACCAACAGACGTGTGTCGCAACAAGAAGAATGGCATATTTGAATAGAAAGCATCAACATTGTGGACATATACATAGACAGAGCTGATGGTGTTGGCGATGCCATGTGGTTGATGCTCTAAGGCAATATGTTCTTACTCCACTTTGAGTGCATTTTATGAAATCTGTTTAAAGTACCATAATAGTGATTTTGCATATATTAGCCCATTTACTACAAACCACTTCTACTTTTTCAATACAGTGTCCGACCTTCCAGGCAGCTATTTGCTTCCATCTTTCTCTGTCTTCTCTGTCGTAGAACTTTCTTGAGATGTGTAATCCTTCACATCGGGTCAGTATTTTTATGCCTCCGCGCCGGCAAAAGCCGTGGCCGGAGGCATTATGTTTTCGGGTTGTCCGTCCATCCATCCGTCCTGACGGTCCAATCTTGAGAACGCGATATTTCCGGAACGCTGGGAGGGAATTTCTTAAAATTTGGCACAAACGTCCACTTGGACTAATTCTTGTGATATCTCAGGAATTGCTTCAGTAAATTCCTTTTAAATTTGACAGAAACGTCCACTCGGATTCAAGGATGACCTGTTTCGATTTTGGTTGTCAAAGGTCAAAAGTGAAAGTCACTGTGACCTCACAAAATATGTTTTAATTAATAACTCAAACATATACAGTATATCCTAATTATGACAATTTCACACAAATGTCTAATAGAATAAAATTATGAAGTTATGACATTTTGGACAGACATGGATGTAAACTGCAACTTGACCAGTTGGCGGAGGCATACAAACACAAGACAGTAATTCTATTTTTTTTCCTTTTAGAAATCGTAAATTTAAGGTTTTGTACCACTGTAAACATCAAACTGCATTCATCAAACTTTATTAGTTTGTTTTAGTCCTTAAGATTTTCATCATACCAAATCTCACATTTGATGCTATTTACAGATGACCTTTTTCAGCAATAGCCGTTCAATGTGCATTTAGTAATCATCTCTTTCTATAGCAGTTTTCATTCTTTCTGCCAGAGTCAGCTTTTCTTGTGTGGTATTCAAATTGCCTACACTCCCTCAAGGGATTCAAAGTAAACAATGCATGCATGCACTCCAATATTGCTGTTCATAATTTTATCTCATTGATGGAAGCCTCCCTGTTTACGGATCATTCTGCTACAGCCTTATCAGAGTTGTATTTGTAACCGCTAATGCGAAGTGAACATTTTCTAATGTAGCTGCATTAAAATATGTCCCTGAGGTTTGCGGTTCTTTGTCAGCGGTGCCATTGTTCTCTCAGAGTGGTTCTACACAACAATATATGGACGTTTTTAAATATAGCAAAGGAGGAATGGTACAAGAGGAAACTGCCACAGTAAACTGTTGGGTGAAGAGCTGCAGACGACAAGCTTTTACTGCAGTTTGTGCAAACCAGCTTACCTCCAACATGTCAGCAAGTTAAACAGAGCCTTTTACCATTCTGTCCTGTGTATGGAAAACCATTCCCACTGTGCGCACAGATCTGATCAAAGGTGTATGATGTCATGGTTCTGCATGGGTATCTCAGCCATATGACTTTCTTCTCTAATAAAACAATGGGCCTCATGCAAGAACGACTCGTACGAAAAGATTTGTTCTTAAGTAGCTTGTATGAGGGATTTAGGAGAACTTGCCGCATTCACCAATTTTCTCGTTTTTGGAATTTTCTCTGAGATACCAACACAATTTACAAGTGGACCTGTCGTGGGAGTCATGCAGATAGTCTGTTATTCAAGCCTAAGTTTTTCACTGATGGATTGTATATTCCATTCTTTTGAAGCAATTTTGAGTTTCAAAATCCTATATAAATTACACTTCATGGTTATGTTGACTTCATCCTGTTTTACTCTGTAATTTGAATTATGATATTCTAATCAATTCTAAAAGTATTCTAACAATGTCATTATTCATTTAAATTACCCATTGATGCTACTGTATAACAGTACAATATCAATATGAACATCTCAAATTGCAAAACGGCTTAAATTATGCACTAATTGCAGGTTAATTTGTCTCTCTATAATGATAAGGTCAACGGGAAGTGGAACCAGTTGCGTCATGGCTGACTTCATTCTTTTAGATGCGCGTCAGGCCCTTGGAAGAGAGCGTGTCTTTAGACAGCTTGCTGATATATTGGCAGAGACAGATAGATGGGGCAGAATGCGTAGCCTTATATGGTATTATTGGGGCGTTAATTCTGCTAATTTACAATTGTCATGAACATGCACATTTACAGGTGGCATTCATCATGTATTACGCAGGTCATTACACAGTTATCTGAAGTTAGAAGCATTTGCTGATTCTGACGTGGCACATTTGTACGAGCCCACAGTATGAAAAAAAGTAAGAGAAAGTTAAGACAAGAATATTATAATGTTCTTGCATGAGGACCAATGTGACGCGATGAATCCTCTCCGTCCCAGGCTTTGCTGTAAAGAGATACCAGTTGCTCTTCTTCTATTTACAGTATATTGTCCACCTGGTGAATGCAAGCCCAATATTAACTCTACATTTAGCCCTGCTGTGGTCTCCACTAAATATTTGACTCCTTTCACAAGCTGTCACTAACTTTGTCTTAAATACGCAAGGTTTATCAAGCATTGACTGTAATTCAATCTCTATAAACAGATTCTGCATTCTCATGGAGAATCTGTAGGCAACGGGACAAGATTTTGGCACCGGAAGCGTTGTGGTTTTGTAAACAGTCTGTGTGGAAACGTCTGACAATGATTTAGCTTTTATTGGTATTAAATCAGCATGTAAACTGGCTACTTGTGAAACAATCTGGTCATACACGTCATTCCTCAACTCCAGCTCCAGTCTTGCATTTCCAGTTGCTAATCGGACTTTAAACAAGAGCAGTGCAGGGAAAATTAAGTCTTTGCCCGGATATCCGCTGGCTACACCGGAACCCCAGAAATATTGCCCCCAGAAGCTTATCTGCTGTCAGACCAATAGCTGATGGGTTCCACATGACCATAATAGGTGTGTAATAGGTGTGTAGTGTATACTCCTCCAGTAGCTTTTTATATTTTGTAGCTGCTTGCTGCCAAGGTTTCAAATTGGGCAAATGAAGAGCCTCCTCGCAGGAGGGTCCAGTTTGAGCCAAGTGCAAATGCTGCCCAGCCAGTACATCATTGACCAGCTAGAAGTCTGTAAACAAGTGCGCCTGCCCACAGCCCCCCATCACTGATGATACAGTTAAAAAAAATGTTGATTATCTGATATAGATAAATAGCTAGACATATATTTTTACAGTGATAAATGAAGAGGCCTTCATGCAAACGAGTATGGGGGGCTATTATTATTGTATCCCAGAACAGATTTTCTGAAGCCTAATCTGGCAAAACATACTGTGTTTTTGACTATTCACCTGCTCATCTATACTCATTTTCTAGTCTTCCATTTGCAGCTTTGGATATTACTTTTCCTCAAACCAATTTATTGACCGATTTCTATCATCCTCCTTTGGGTCCCAAACCAGCCTTTTAACAACACTGCACTGGATCAGTGGCTTCTGTACAACAAAATGAGACAAAGTAGGTTGTGGCTCTTTGTTCCCCCCGGTCTCTCGTAAACACCTTCCTGTCACTGAGTTTCCAGATGGCCACGCTCCTCTGTATCCCACAGTTCATAGCTCTAAACTTCCTAGCGCACACATTTGCATCGGGTCACTGCTCACTCCGACACGCTAGAGGAAGAGGAGCACTAATCCTACCCAGCATGCCTCCCTGGAAATGCTCTGTATGCAAATGGTTGTTTTTTTTCTTCTTTTTTTTTTTGGAAACCACAGTGAGAGTGGTTTGGTTGCAAGCATGTGCATCCAGTGGGGGTGCTGTAACAGAAGTGTGGCTATGGCTCAGTAGGTGTGGCTCTTTTTGGCAAGTGACCTCCTTAACAGACTTGGTTCAAGTTTCCTGGTTGGTGACTAGTTGTTAGAAAACACAGTAGTGAACTTTAAAAGATCCGTTGACAGGTCCACACCAGATTTATCCTGTATTTAATTGCATCGGAGAACAATCACTCTCTGCCCTACAAATCCTTGGTAAAGCTGCGCTTTACAATAGAGCCATAATTGCAGGAGTTTAATTGCCTGCCAATGCTCTGCTCCCACTGCCTGCTTGCATTGAAGAGCCCAATAATTAGAAACAGGGAGAAATTAGGTGGCAATTTTGTCTTGGCAATTATCATAATGCAAAAGAAGTGCCATTAGTATTGTTAGCCCCACAGTACATAATCCTTTGACACTGTCAAGTCCCTCTCTTAGCTGCTGGGTACAACAACTCTTGATTTCCCTGTAGCCTTTGCACTCCCTCAGTCACTACTTTAGTCATCAGTTATCCAGGCCAGCCAGCACACTCTGAGTCAAACTAGCAGACTGAACACATCCATGCCCGGAGTGCTGGGAGGATTAGGAGCTACAGCATTAGCAGTCTGTGTCTCCTTTAAAGGTATATAAATGGGGTGTTAATCCTCTTCCACCATGTCAACCATGAAATTGTGTTTGATATAACAGGAAAAAATTAATGCAGTTGACGGATATTGTATATGTACCACACTGACATTTCATTTTGTTTCACTGGATTTTCATTGTGTCGACTCCCAGGTTGGATATGTTCCTGTTTTTGAAAGTATACCCGGTGGTTTTAGCATATTGACAGGGAAATATTACAGGCAGACCATATCTGCTGGCAAGTTGTAACTCTGAAATTCGATTTAATATCTGCATAAGAATTGTGTGGTACAGTATGTTTGGTGTATATTGAGACAGCAAAATATTTTTAAACATACAATTCACCATGTCTCTAATCTTTGCCTATAGCTAAACTAAATGTGCTTTTTGCTAGACCTCACACTCTAACCCACTATTTTCTATGATACAGGAAACATTGTGACTGTAATTCAATACAAATTTTGTAGGTGTTAATAAGCCATTCTTTTTGCTTAGCTGTCTAAAACCATGATCCATGAATTATCAAATCTTTAAGTGAATATATACATAATTTACAACACGATTACTTTTGCAAACCTCCTGCTCCCTTTCATCAGACTTAGTAAAAAACATGAGGCGCATTTGAAAAGTCAACGCGCCACATTTTCCAATGTTCCGTTTGGAATTCTCTAACTTGGTTGTACAGACGGGGTACAGCCATGTGTGGCAAGGCTTCAGATCAGTGGGCAACCTCTGAGAAGTGAAGCCAATGTGGAAGTGCCTTAAACTTGCATTGTTTCCATTAGCCAGCAGGGGGCGACTCCTCTGGTTGCAAAAATTAGTCTGATTGTATAGAAGTCTATAAGAAAATGACACTACTTCTCACTTGATTTATTACCTCATCAAACATTGTAAACATGAGTTTATGGTCTCAATTGATAGTTTTCAGTCTTCAATACAGCATGATGTTCATTTAATAAATTATGGTCCCATTCAGAGTAAAACGGACCATAAAGCAGGGTATGTTTTAGGGCATGGCTACCTTGCAATTGACATGTTGCTACCATGGCATTGTCTGAACTTTAACCCTTTCAAAGTGTGTTTTCAGTTCATGGAAGCTAATTGTCACATTTTGGTCACCTAAAAATGTCTTATTCATCATTCAGTTGTACTGACAATTCTCTCGTGTCACTTCTGATTGCAAAAAAACAAGATGCTGACGGCCAAAAAGCTGAACTTGAGGCTTCAGAGGGGCAGTCCACAAACTAATGGGTGACATCACGTGACTACGTCTAAATCTTATATGCAGTCTATGCTTAAGATGTTAGTTAAGTGTCATACAGCAGACTGCGTTCAAAACAAAAAAGAAATGGGGAAAAGAGTGCTGAAGGTCATTCAGCAATATCACTTCCAGTTTTCTCTGTTATCAGCTGGTAATGTCATTAGCTTTGCTGTCTGGAGTTTCTCATATTCCTTCATTACTTAAAACAATGTTTGTTGCTCTGGGGCAACCTTTTTGCACTTGTTTTGTATAACATTTTGTCACATTTATCAATACCTTGAGAAATGGTAATGATAATGAGGGTATTGACCTCAAAAGTGGCATAGCTAACCCACTACGGCTGCTATGAATGGAGAGAACTGCAACACAAGGAAGAAAACCCAACACATTTCTTGAGTAAAAAGTATTGTGCAGTGATCTGTGGGCATTGAAATGTAGCCAATTGAGGAACCACATCTGCACCCTGGCCTTTTGAACACAGTTCTTTTATATGTCTAGTACAAACTAGGCACTGGGCAATTCTATTGTCTGAAGGCATCAGGCTTATTTTTTTTGGTATAAGGATAAAATCCAGCCCAGCGTGAGTATTTTGGCACAGAAACAGTGATGTTTTTGTGCAATATTTAAGTATGTTATGCTTTTATTCCAAAGATTGCTGGCTAGAAGTCTGTTTCTGAACTCAAAAACCTGAAGGCATATACACTACTGCCAGTTTGTATTAGGTACATCTATAACTAAAACTAATAACTAACAGTGCCCACCCCATTTATATCAATGCGGGTAGGCTAAATATTAGAAACACCTCTCTGTATAATACTATACAGTTTAACAGCACCACAAAACTGCAGCCTTTAAAATGATCAAAAAACCTGTTGTAACAAAAACTGAACATTAAAACCCTCGTGAGTCATGAAGGTAGGATTAATCGCACACTGCTGTATTAGACTGCATTAGTTTTAGCTCGGTGTACCTAATAAACTGTCAACTGAGCGTAGACGCTTGTCCATTCCTAATGCAGGATTAGTCTACCTAATCAAAATCACAAGGACTTCAAAGAATGCTCTGGATGTCTGTGGGACAATTTTCTAAAAATAATTTGATTTTATTATGTTCCATTCAGAAAACTATGCTGGGTTAGTTTCGTGTTACACCGCCCTTCAGAGAGTATCACTTCACACTGCTTCTCTTCTCTTTAGCCTTCAGCGGTTTGTAAAAACTTCTGCCTGAATTCTTTCACAATCTGTTTGTGCAGTCCATTGCAAAATGGCTTTTTACCATTTTAGCAATTTTCTTCATGTGAATGCATGATAGCAGATGCTGACTGTTGTGTTTGTCACCCATGGGGGAAGTGACCCTGGTAACTACACATACAGTGACATCATGTGCACACCCTCTGTTGCACACTTCGCATTCTTTTTCTTTTTTTCTTCTTTCAGCATACAATATTTTCACACAGATGACTTTATGACGGCAGGCAGCTGGTGTGGCTATTCTCGACATTGACATGTCACTACATCTCTGCACAGCCGGTGGCTAAAAGTGCGGTATACACACGACACCTCAGTGTATGATAATAGTTTGTGTTGGATTGTAACTTTTATTTTGTCTGACAGGATTTCTGGCTCTTATCACAAATAGAGTCCAGTCATCCTAAGAAGCAGTAGAACATAGGGATGTCAAGAGAACCGATACTTCGACACTGAGTCGATGCCAAAATTCTGAAAAAATGACGGTACTTGTTTTTTTACAGTACTGCAGTTACCGTAGGTACCGTCAGGGCTTGAGACTAATGGCGTCCCGTCGTCTTGGGGACGATAGAAAATTTCCCTGATAATGCTACATTGTTAACAACAAATCCATGTTGAAAACGGTGGGAGGACAGCTTGTAACGTTAGCTGTTAGTAGCTGATGAGCAGCACAGCTAACGTTAACGGAGGTTATATTATGATGCGTTCAAGCTCTATTTAGTAAAAAGGACTGAATGAATTGGTCGAAGGTAAATTGTAATGTTATCATGATGTGTTCAAATGTGATCTTGTAAAATTTCTTGAAATAGTCGCAAAATTTAATCCATTTGATGTGTTTACATAGACACACATTTCCCATTTTTGTGACACTCAGCACGACTTTCAACAATGTATTTTTGGGCATTTTCCTAATAATGTCTGGTACGTGATACGTGTGTCATTTTCCGCTCCAGTCTTTTCAAAATAAAATTACTTCGCTTAAGTACGGAAGTTAGGTGACAAATAAATCAACTTTGACTTGTGGTTCCACGCGGGATACGAACACCGATCTCCCGGGTGAAAGTCCATATGAATTCATTTTGTGCTGGCCATCACGAAAAAAATGTGAAATTTGTGTCTATGTACACGAATCAATACATTAAATTTTGTGACTTTTTTGCGAACTGCTGTGCGACCGAGCTGAAAATTTTGTTTTTGGCAAGAAACTTGAAGCGGATTTTCAGGGAGTAATAATAAATTCGTAAAAAACAGTCTGCCAACATTAATAAAGGAGTGTATGTTGAAGTACATGGGATTTATTGTTTTGTTTTTGTTTATCAAATTTTGTTATGATATATAAAAAAGAAGTGTTACTAGCTAGGAAGTTGCATTTAATTTGATCCACACGCATAAAGGGCCCAACTTAGATTTGAACTCAACACCGGGGACACAGTGATAAGAGTATGCGCACGACCTGTTTGTCTCCTGAGCCAACTGTGTCGTATGAGGCAGTTTAGTCGGAGGGTGTTATCTCTGTGTGGAAAACAAGAGGTGCTAATACACGCCTGAATAATGAAGAGAAAATGACTTTGGGAATCAGGAAGTCCTTCACCATTAATGTTGAACAACTCTCAGTGGCTCTCAAGCAATCAAGCAATGGGATTTACAAAAGATTTTAATTTGGATGCATTAGCCAAACTCCTCACAGACCAAAAGGCACAGAATTGCTCTGACAAAAGATATGCACTGATAAGTTTGAAGGTCAACAAGCTGCTGCGGCGGAGATATCAGCAGCTGGTCTGTACCACATGCAGTCTGACGCAGTAAAGTACAGACACACTTAATGTATACGTACAGATTAGAGGTTGACCAGGTGGCATAAACACTATCAAACACTAAAAACCGAGTGTACAATTACTCCTCATCAAAGTTTACGACCAGTAAAACGCTTCTGTTTCATCACACATTTGAAAGTCGTACGGAGCACAGCTTACAATTTCCAAATGCCACAAAGGAGAACGGCTAATGAGGCCCTATGTAGAGAATAAAAGGGGGATTAATGAACAACACGGTTTGAAGAGGCTCGGCAGTCCTCGCACCAAACCCTTTACAGTGTATGCATATACTAGGTGAGAATATTCAGGCTTTTCACACGTTGCCACAGTATTGAATGGTCTGTGCTGCGCTTGGAGGAGCATTCTGCTGATGGAATCAAAACCCCTTTCACAGATTCAAATGAGGTGCACTCAGCTGTGATTGGTATTGGAAAAGCATTTGTCGGAACAGAGGCTCACAGAAGGCTTCTTAAATACAAGGCAATCACGGTGTCTAACGCGGAGACGAGGCGAGAGGTGTGCCCGGACTGCAGAGTGGAAAACAGGACAAAGGATTATGATGGTAATAAGCAGTAAACCAAAACAAAGTCATCCCCTGATCCCTCATTCTCTCTCTCCCTCTGTCTCCGTCACTCCCTATCTCTCTCACCCCTAAATCCTCTAACACGCTCCCTCACTCCGTTCCCCCCCCTCTCTGCATCACATGCACCACATATTGACAGGGCCCATTTTTTTCATAATGCCTGAGCTACAATTTAAAACTCATTTCTCATTATTTGCGGTGAATCCTTACACACACACAATTTCTAATCTGTCGAGGCCATGATGGCTGCTGGCAGGAGCGGAGGCTCTTTATGCAGATGCCCGACTGTACACCTATATGCAATGTCAACTCCTGCACACCCGGCTGGCCTTATTTTATTACAGGCGTCAGCAAATCTGCATGCCGTCAACTGTGAACCTTTTGTGCTAATGCCCCCCCCACTTCTCCCCGCTTTAGCTGAGCTTGTGGTGTACAGACTGAAGGCATTTTTACACCCCAGTGATAATGTGTAAGTGCAGATCAGAAACAGTTTCTAGCTCACAAGCTTGAAGAGATACGCTACTCTGACAGACCCGAGATACAGAATCTGCTGGCTGGCGCCCACAAAGGATAAGTTGGAGGTGGATGGGCTGTGGTGGGAGGGGGTTTACACACCTCTAATTTGGCCGGTTTAATGAAAGGTTGTCAGGGCTTCACTATATCCCAAAGTGGCTCCCCTCCTACTTTTCCCCACATCTTTGACAGACACTAGAAGGTTTAGCGTGTGTGTGTGTGTGTGAGAGAGAGAGAGAGAGAGAGAGGCGCAGGGGACAGAAACAGCCATTATTATGCCTGCAAGAACGGGTTGGCAGCAGAGGAAAGAGAAGAAAAGAGGGGAGAAGATTGCGCCTGGAATTGTCCAAGTGTAGCAGTAGTGGTCCTCAGTCACTTTATCAGTGCCACACGCTTTTTCCTTCCATCTATCTGCCCAGCGACTATTCTCCCCTTCTCTCAGAGCAGGAAAAACACTAACTCTCTCACCATGGATGGCTCAACACAATCACCAACCCCCCCCCCACCTATCCTGCTCGCGCTATCTCTTCACTCAACATTGCACTTTGTCTAAATGCTATTCTTTGTTGTTTTTTTTCTTTCAATCGCTCAATCCCATCGTATTTGTAGAAGTGCAGAGCACTGAAAAATGATCACGCGTCACCTACTCCTCATGCTATTTCTATCTGTTCACTTAACATCAGGGGTGGGTGTAAATATCACACCATGTCTGGTTACGTACAGGATTGCTTAGACAGGTTTTTTTGAGTTTGAACACACAAATAAGACAAAAGAAACTGCAAACTTTGACCCAGGACTTTCTTTTTATAAATTATATTGGACGCTTATTGGATCCTTACTTTCCAGTCATATTTCCTCCATGCTGAACATTAGTGGGATACAGACACGCAACATTTTCAGGGTGTTTGACTATTCGCTCTGCCATAAAATTTGGATTATAGTTTGTTTTGGAATGTCTACTGTGCAGCAGACAATGCTCACTAGGTTTCATATGATGCAGTCTTTTTCTACCTGGATGGATTTGCAAACAAACAAGGCAATATCAAGGCCATCTGCCTGTTTTCTCTAATAGTACTCCAGTTGATTAATTATTTTAGCCTTTAATTAATGGCCACTTAAGTCAGTATTATCAACAGCAAGCATCTCAACAAAACCAACTTTGTCGGGCAAGACAGTTAAACCTGCAGTAGGCAGAATATTTTTGGCAAAAATTCCATAGTTACCTTTCAGTATATTGTAATTCAAGTGTTCTGAGAGAAAACTAGACTTCTGCGCCTCCTCATGGCTCTGTTTTCAGGCTTTAAAATATCTAGCCCATGATGGGAGACTTTGGCTAATCACAGGTCACAGAGAGCGTTCCTATTGGCTGTTCATTCAACGGAGGCAGCTCTCAATCACTCGCAAACTCCGATCAAACGGTCAAACTAGGGAGCGCTGATCAAATATGAATTCATATTATGTCACTATAATGCCTATTTCTCGCCTCAAATGTATTCAGAAACATCTTGTAGTGTACCGTTTAGCTGTAAAATGAGAAAGTTTGCTCCAGCTGGTGGGCGATGTTTGGTGTTTCCCCAACTGATCTCAACATGGCTGCCCGGTCACAAACTTTCTCATTTTATAGCTAAACAGTACACTACAAGATGTTTCTGAAAACATTATCTGAAAATAATATTGATTCATATTTGATAAGTGCTGCCTAGTTTGACCGTTTGATCGGAGTTTGTGAGTGATTGACAGCTGCTCAGAGACGGCAGGCTCCAGCTCAGCTCTGATTGGTTGTTTTCCTCCGGTCTATGAAATCTTGCAGATGCCATTAGGAGCACCGGAGGACACAGAGGCACATGATTTTAGTTTAGGTAACTAGTTAGTTTAGTTTAGTTTAGTTAACTGACAGTTAAGTCAGTTAAGGATTAAATGCTAGTTACTGAATTGTGTAAAGAACAGCCTATTCACAAATATGACATAAGCTTCATGTTTATGAATGCACATCAGATTTTTAGAAAAAAAACAGCAACAACAATGGTTTAATTTTCACCTCTGTGGTTATTCTTGTGCCTCTCCTTCCTGTTCCTCCTCTCTATCACTCTCACTCCATCTCAATACCTTACCTTTAGATAAAGTAAAAAAAAAAAAAATGTATAAAACCATGTCAACAATGGCTGTCTTCTTCAGTATCTTTGATAAAACCTCACTGTCACTGTCACTTCAAACCTTTATGCCACAGCAGTGCCAGGCTGTTGCCTGTATCTCTATGGAATTGGGAAGCATTATAGAAAACACTGTATGGGATTCTGCAGGGAATTCTCCCTTTCACAGAAACTCAGATAACACAATCTGCAAAACCCTTTTCTTATCACAGAAGCCACAAATATAATATATGACATAGAAATGCATGCATTGCAGCATATACATTTCCAGAAGGAAGTACCACAACATGGGATTTAATATATCAGAACAATTTATTAACACTGGGCCTTCAGTTCACTGCAATTTACATTGCATGCATTCACCTCTAAGCAATACAGAGTCAATCAGCAAGGAGGATTCAGCACTCAACTTCAACCCATTCGGACATCCAGTAATCAATATGAATTTACTTAATTAAAAGTAAAGTGTTTTGGATTTGGCGGCACCTAGTGGTGTGGTTGCTGATTGCAACCAACTGAATACCCCTCAGCTCACTTCTCCCTTTCCAAGACTGCGGTAATGTGAACTGCCGAGTGCTCAGAGGCCATCCTTTGCATAATAACTCTACTGTAGGAGCAAAGGAGGTCAGACAGCGACTGAGAGTACCACGGTTTTGCACTCTGTGGCTCACGTAACCGCAGTTTCACAAACGTGTCGGAGAACTACAGTGGCGTTCAGGTAACGTTAACACAGGAATAGAGATGTTCCGATACCGAACCCTTACATACTGTACATATCGACGTTTTACTTTTTGCATTTTCCACTGTGAAATCTTGCCAAATAGCTGACATTTTCCTCGCTCTGACTACCGTTACACTCTCCACTAGCACCACACTGTTGTTGTTTGCTATCGTCACATGACAAACTACCTGCAATCAGTTTATTCTTCGCTGCTCTAAAACAGTAGTGGCCAGTGCCAGCCATGATACATCCAGGGCGACAGCACAGTGAAGGCTACTGTTTGGAGCGGTGAAGAAGAACTGATTTCCGGTTAAGTTGATTTTTTTCTAGGTTAATAAATGATGGTATTGGATCGGTGCATAGACTGGCGTACTCGCCGATACCCTATACTGAATTTTGGGCAATATTGTACTCACAACTGAGAAGTTGGAATTAGGTCATGTTTATCATTTTTGCTTGAAAAATTCTTAAAGTATTTCTGAAATTAAGCATTACAGTTAGGACACTTCCTGACCTTGTTTGTCATCTCCCTCTGTCTAAATGCTTGTCTTTACTCTCTCTCAATATTATGTCCAAATCATAGCTGAGGTTTTCCTGCTATTTTGACAAAATTCAAGTCTGAGGAGGACTTCTGGTAAATAAAATGTTATCATGAAAACATTGGTCATCAAGAAATGAACACATTTTCAGAAGTCAGAAACATTCTCTTCATTACTTTATTTATGATTGAATTACAATTGATTTTGGCGTAATGATCATAGAATCATCCCTTGCTGAGCCTGAGAGCTATTTGAGTAACAAACCTCCCAGTGGGAATAGAGTAGTTGCAGTGCTATCTGTACATTTATACCAACATGCTGCACAGGCGAGACATAGATGCTTGGTCAGACGTAGAGATGAAATAATCCAGTTATCCGTGGATCACAGATGGTGAGATGGGTGCCCTTTGTGTCTTCTGAAGACTGAAATAGCTGAGCTCCAAGAAAGTTCAGAGTCTGTAGAACGAATCTGTGACTGTCATCAGAAGAGCAAAGAGGTCAAAGTAAAAGTTAGGTCAGCATACAGAGAGAGCAGGCAGATGTGCTCACTCTGTGTGAGAGGGAGGCCAAAGTAGCTGGACAGTGAACAGAACAAAAGTTAAATGATTTGTATGGTTAGCATCACAGTATTGCAACCACAGTCACCGGTCAGTAGCTTAGCATTAGCGGTAGCATTTAGCGGCAGAAGTTGCAGTTACCATCAATTATGTGGGTAAAAACTGTACGGCGGGTTGCCTTTTTTTCAGTACTATGTAGAAGTGACCGGTGAACAGCAGTTAGATATCCACTTATCTCAACAGAATGGTCTATTCCATAGGTTTTCAAACTGTGATGTGCACCTCAAGCAAAGATACTGAGTGAAGTGAAAGGGACACGTTATTGTAGTTGCGCCCGCTGATTTTACCAGTTACCAAGACGAACAACAGCAGCAGCAGCAGATGCTTTGACACTCATGGCGGCCATTAAGATAAAACCCTTTAGCCCGGATTGCTGCAATTTGCGTCAAAAATAGTACTGATCCTCTAAGTGATAACTCAAATCTGTACAAAAATACATGATACACATATTTTTTGATTCAGTGCAATTTACACTTTCCAAAGATATCATTATCTCTGATATTTAGCTGATGTCCATCACAAACACAAGTCCATAAATCTGCTTAGAAATCATGGAAAATTAATAGAAATTTCTGAGAATCATCACATTTACTTCAGCGTCAAAGTAGTCCAGTGATAGTCACCTTTGCATCCATGGGTTGGCTACATAGCAAACAGAAACGTATAACATTAATTTAGCATACTTTTATCTGTGCCAATTTCCCAAAATTTAGACTAATAGTCTAAAAAAAACAGGGCTCAAGTTATAGCCCACAACGTAACAAACTGAATCCATAGCAACATTATGCTTCCTGTTTACTTCCACCAGAGCATCATGGAAAACTGATAAACTTTGAAAATCCCTGGCCTAATTCAAATGCGCAGCTCAATACTTACAACTCTAAATTTGAGCTCACACATCTAACAGTGTCTCTAATAATATAAACAATATTATAGGCATACTCTGAGGCACGCCCTGTTTTGAGAATGCATGTTGAACTGTGACATTACCATACCGTAACATATCAAATAGGACTGTGAATTTTGTTCATCATTAGGTCCACAAAATTAGTAGTAAATATTCCCTTTCATATTTTACCTAATCAAAATTAGATTAATAGGCCAATTTGGTGTGGGAGAAATGGCTTAAAGGAACAGTGTGTAACATAACGGGCGATGTATTGGCAGAAATGGAATATAATATTAATAAGTATGTTTACTTCAGTGTATAATCACCCGATAATGAGAAGCATTGTGTTTTCGTTACCTTAGAATGAACCGTTTATATCTACATAAGGAGCAGGTCACCTCTCCACGGGGTCCGCCATGTTGCATCGCCATGTTTCAACAGTAGCCGAGAACAGACAAACCAAACAATGTTAATTTTTCCTGCTTGGGCCAGAGTCGATAACGTTACGCGCTCCCATCATCGCCGCTCTCTCTCTCTCTTGCTTCACCACTCACCCACCATGTACACACACACTTTATGCACTGGCTCTGCTCCAAATGTCTCCAGAGAGGGCCAGTTGCGCTTTTGCGTCAGCCACCGTAGCTCTCCAACACGCTTGGCACACGGCAGACTTCAGTTGATTGCAATCTCCTCACCTCACCGCTAGATACCGCCAGATGCTACACACTGGACCTTTAATGGATCATTATCAACCAAAATATATTCAGTAGTCTCTCAGAGGCTTGGGTCCACACAATTTCAATATCAGTTTTGGCAGGTAAACTACTTCACTAATGTTTAAAAGTCAACAACCTAACAACATAGACTGTTAAAAGTGCACTGTAGTTTCTCTAAAAATCCACTCCGCTACAGTAACTTGTTTGTCATTGTTGCACAAGGCAGCACATCAAAACAAGCTAAACTGAGAATGTGATGAGCTTGAGTGGATAATTGATCAGGCAGAAATTACCAATGGATTTCTCCAGAGCTTGCGCCTGAAAATCTATTGTGCTTCAGGTCATCTATTGGGAATCATAGCGGTATGTAATACAGTGAAATGGGCACAGAACACAGTGTTAATAATCTGTTTACACTTCAACCCCCTTTCCATTGATTTCCATTCCCCATTCCCAACATACACCACCTGACAGGCTCCACCTCCCCCAGAGGACTTCAGTTCAGACTTCAGACATTTCAAATGAAACAATGAAACATAACTTATGTTATATATATTTCACATCCTGTATTTATGTTTTTGTGTTTGTTGGTGGCGATGAGCTATTATCAATATTGAGTAAAAAGCTTATTGATAAGCCATTAGTTCCTGATTATATACAGGGCACATCTATAGAGCTGTGTATTGAATTCTGTTTGCTCATTTGTGAATGTACATATATGCTTGTGCCTTGGATGAGTTCTAATACTGTATAGCCTCTGTAAAGAAAGGTCAACACTTAGATGGTCAGAGTATAGTAGTATCTAGATGGTACCCCACAATTTGCAAAACTCTTGCAAGATGGTTAAGGTTAGGCATTGACCTTGAATAATTAAGGTTAGGCATTGACCTCAAATGGTTAAGGTTCGGCATTGACCTCAAATGGTTAAGGTTAGGCATTGACCTTGAGTGGTTAAGGTTAGAATTAGGTTGTTAGGCAGCGAGTCTCGAGAGAGTTTTTGCAAGTTTTCGCAATTTGTGGGTTACCATCTAGACACTACCCAGGGTAACACATTTCAGCAGATGGAGTTTCACAGTATGCAGTCTCATGTACAATGTGCATGTGAATGTGTGTATGTGTTATTTAAATTAATATTATATACTTTATCTTAGGTCTGAATTATTCGAGGAAAATATCAGATTGCGATTTCTCAGACCAATATTGTAATTGCAGATTTAAATTGGGTCAAGAAACAATGGTGTTCGTAGTCGTATCCCGTGTGAAACCAGAAGTCAAAGTTGATTTTTTTGTCATGTATCTTCCGTACTTAAGTTACGCCACTTCTGGAGTTATTCTAACCCAAACCACAGTCTTTTCCTAAACCTAATGGTTTTGTTGCCTAAACATGGCTGAGTTGTTTCCTTTGAAGACGGAAGTTTATTTTAAAAAGACTGTATGCATTTAACGAGTGGAATTTGCTGGACATTTGTAGGAAAAGGCACGAAAAATGAGGAATAACTTTTTCGTAACATATCATACGAGCCGTTGTATGAGGATACATTGGTGGTCTACATAGTATTGAGGGAGATATGCTTGTGCTGTAAAAACAAAAAAAACATTTAGCTCACCTTTCTAACGATACTACACCAATGGTATACTTGACGGCTGTCATTTAATACTGCTGACAGCTCTGCACTCTAACTGCTGTACTTGAGCTAATGTTAGCTTCACAGGCTGACAGGACAAACTGTTTCACAGCCTGAGCTACAAACGCTACAATTTATAGCTTTTAATGTGAGGAGCTTTAAACAGTAATATTATGTACTTAAAAGAAAATTGACAGGAGATCTAGTAAACTCTGCTCACAAGCTGCCAGTTGTGCTCGACAATTAAAGAGCTATCTATACCTTCTGTCTGAAATGTACGTGAGGCAATTAAGATAATTTATCTAGATAAAGACTCGCCACTGTGTTGGTCTTTTTTGATTATTTTTTTTTTTTCAAATATCAAAATTATACAGAGTGGTGTATCTTCTTCGATAAAACCATCTTTGGCCAAGCCTAAATAGTTCAGACACTGTTATGTACCAGGTATCAGCCAAGAGTTTCTTTTTTTGTTGTTTCGCCAACTCTCAAAATGAACATCAATTAACTACAGCGGAATAAATTGAGTTAGTTTTGATTAAATCACAGCTCATGTGATTTGGAAATTGCCCTCTTTCAAATCCCAATTTTGAGATGAAGATCATTAATCATATCACTCTTAATCATTAAGCCCTACTTTAATTATATTATACATTGCAGCTCATATTTGATGCATGATCTTTTTTTTACGCATACTTTTGCATACATACATATTCTTAAATAGTCTAGTATCCACTCCACTCATGGCTGCTGTGGGTGTGTGTGTGTGTGCGCTCTGTACCTTCTTCCATTCACCTACACCTTCTTTCATCCATGTGCATGCTGGTGTGTGTGTGTGTGTTTGTGTATCTCACAGCAGCTCTGTCTGTCTGTCTGTCTGCCTTTTTAAAGAGGCTGTGAATGATCTTATTTAGTGTGTGCTGATTGCTGCTTTAACCTGGCGGCCACGCTGGCTGCTGCTGCATTAATAATCGCAGGGAGGCAGGAGAGCTGGCGAGGCCCGCACCTTGTTCACCGCTCGCTCGCTCGCTATCTCCACGGCACCAAGGAAAGAGCCAGCAAACAGCAGGGGAAGTGTGGCGGAAAATTACAGTCTTCACATGCCAGCCAGGAAGGCTGCTGCTGCTGCTCGGTGGGGGCTAGTGCTGTGTGAAGAAGACAGAGGAATTGGGAGGACGTTTTAGTGTATAATGTCTGTGTGGAGGCAACGGGGCGGTGTGTGTGTGCTTGTGTGTGTCTTCTTTTAGTTGTGTCCATGTTTGAACCAGTTTGAGCTGAAGATCTTACACTTTTGGCCTCTCTTCTTGAAGGGGCTAGTTTGAGATCGGGCTTTGGGTTTGATTCAGTTCAGTTAGTTTATATTTAGGCTTAGGTTTAAGGTTACTTTTACAATTAAGAAATGGAATAAGAATGCATGTACCAGTGTATGTGAGTCAATGTGTGCATGTTAGGGCTTGGACGATACAGCTATGTCCTGAGTCAATACCATCACAATACTTGGTTGTGGATTTGATATGTATTGTGATTCTACAATAATTGCGATTTGAGATGTGATTTTTGTATCAGTCATTGTCAAGCATTATTTATTAAATTTTTTCCAGCAACCAAAAAATGAAAGACATTTCCCTCACAAATTATTGGTATTTTCTTTTTAATTTATAAGGGACATGTAATATTTTTTTACTTCTGGTGGATATAATCCAATCAATCTTATTTCCATATATGTATTTTGTATATTGTCATCTTTGTTAACACCTTATTTTGAAAACCGGATGTAGTCACGTGTATACTTCCGCTAACTTTGCCATGTCCATCGCTAGCTCTGCTGTCAGCTCCCTTCTCCATGGTCAGCTCCATCGGGGCCGTTTGAATGTATTTAACATAAATGTCAGTATATGGGTGCTCTACAGTTGTAGCGTTGGCTGATTTGACCACAGAGATGTGAGTTATGGCTGGCTTGACGGCACGTTACCGCAATACGATAACGTTTCCTGTCCATGACAGAGTTAGCATGCAGCTTCAGTCGTGATGTCCAGCTTTGCTTTTCCTGTCGAGTGTTTCCATACTTTACTGTATGTGTAGTGTTTACCACTTTGGATTTCAAAATGTGAGAGTGCATGTCGTATCCACGCGAACCCTCCACTGTTTTCAACTTCCCCATTACGGCTCGCAGCGGCTGGCTGCGGTTTATTTTGGTATTTGACGAATACAGAACGGATATGACGTCACATTAGTCAAACTACAACACTACAATCGGTAACTACCTTCTACCTCCGCATAGACTCAAATGAAACAAATATATTGATTTCTGCATTAGAAAATCACTATTCATAGGTGAATCAATTTCTTTTTTTTTTTTACCCACCCATAGTGCTGGTCGTTGTTCCACTATCGTTGTTCCATATTTGTATAAACTGATTTTGCATGCTCTGGTTTCCTCCCACAGTCCAGAGACGTGCAGGTTTGGTGAAAGGGAAATTATAAATTGGCCATAGGTGTGAATCTGCATATGCGTGTTAGCCCTGCGATAGACGACCCGTTCAGGATGTACCCTGCCTTTCGTCCTGCCCATTCTGGACTATGCACCAGCCCCTATGACCCTGCACAGTATAAGTAGGTATAGAAAATATATGAATGAATGATTTTGTATGCAAGCGAGTGGGTGAGCATGTATGCTTGTGTGGCATGAGGGGGAGAAAGAGGGAAAGAAACATAAAAGCAGAACATAGCAACAAAGCGTTACACCAACAGACCCCCTTTGTGTCAATATTAACTAGACGGATGGAAAGTGCTGCCCTTTTTAAGCGTGGCCAACAATTCCCTCTTTCAGGCCAGTCCAGACGACATTTTGATTGGTTGTGTGAAGATTAAAGCTTCGCACTCTCTGCCAGGGAGAACAGTATAATTGATATTTCAGCTCTGGGCAAACTTGCTCTCGCAGGCCAGTGGCTGTTTCAGCAGAAAATTAATGTTAGCACAGCTTGGCGGCAGAACGGTCGGCATGTTTCAGGAAATATACTTTGAGTTGGGTCTCTCTGGTCCACTGGCTTCTGCTGCAACTCTCTGTGTGTGAAATGAACATCTTGTGTCAGGGAAATGCATGCGCTTTTGTACCTTTTGTGTGTATGCACGCACACACACACACACACACACACACACACACACACACACACACACACACACACACAAGTATTTTACCACAAATGTAAAGATCTGTGCTAATGGCAACAAAGGTTCGGTGCTATATATGAAACTGAAATGCTCCTTTTATGGCACTCACTTTTGCCCCCTTGTCTTATGATCCCAAAAATGGTGCGATACAATTTAAGGTGTCAAGGACACTTCAAAAAGGAATACAACAAGAGTGTGAATAGGATTTGATCAGTCCCAGTGCTCCTCGGTAATATCAAGTTGCTCAACAATGAGGAGCATCTCTTGTCTACTTCATTAACACATGTATCATGCAGCCAGTCTGAAGAACATAAAACTCGACCTAGCGTGAAACAACGCCGGAGTCCTCGTTCCGATAGCACCCTCATGGTGCACTTGTCCTGAATGGACCATTTAAGTGGACACAGGGGATTAGGCAGATGATGGCTGCCGAGGTCCTCGTATTGGTGCAGTGTGACTCGGACCACATTAACAGGACATTAGTCTCATTTCCATTCCGACGGCGTGCGCTTTCACACAACACTGGAGAGCGCGACCAAAATCATTGTGACCCTCACGCTCCAGCCTTTCATTTCCTGTCGCCATTCAAACCTTCCTTATCTCTCTCTCTCTCTCTGTTCTCCCGTTTTCCTTCTTGCCCTTTCTCTGCCGTCTGTCTTTTTTTTCCCTCCTCGTCCTTGCCCCCGCACACCCCGTTCTCTCCCCTCCGTCTCCTCTTTTTCTTTCTTTCCTTCTTGTTCCACATCAGCGGCTGGGTGAAGCTCCCTCCCCGTCACGCTTGGCCGCACTCCCCTTAATTACCATGTATTCTTCTTTAGCTAATAAAAAACGCTGATGAAACCGATTACATGGCAGCGGGGCTTTGTATGGAGTTGGATTTAGGCACGGATGGAGAGTGAGAGAAGAATAGAGGAAGAGAGGGACATTGAAAAAAGAGAGCTAAAAGGAGAGAGAGACAGTACGGGAGTAGCGACAGAAAAAAGCTATAGACAAAGGGGTTGTGAGAGATGGAAAGAAGAGGAAGAGAGGAAGGGAGGAGACCGAGAGAGAGAGGCAGAAAGGATGGATGGAAATGGAAGAAAAAAAATGGGAATGGTTTGGGCAGTAACCCGTTTGTTGTCTTTGTTGTTGTTTGGGTCAGAGATGCTTTAGGCCCTGAGGGAACTTCCTCATCTTATCACAGTGAGCAGACGGCTGGCACATCTTTCTCATTACTAGCCTCTCAGTTATAGATTACTCCTGCCTTACTCCTCTCCCCAGCCACAGGCAGTCTCTGTTACAGTCTACAGAGCTACGCTTGCACCAAACACAGTTTGAACTCCTGAATATAGACTTTGCCTTTTTTCTTTCCCTTTCATGAGCATTAAGTCACTCTGTCTGTCCATGTAATTGTGGTTTCAACTGCAACCAACTGTGGCTTGGAGGAGAAAATGAATTAAGGCTTCTTGCTTGATTGAAAAGCCTTCAGAGAGGAGCTGGTAGCTGCTTCATGATACACTCTTTCTCTTTGCATTATATTGTGTTCCTGCTCAGCTGGATGAAGTAGGCAAGTGCTTGTTTAGTTTCAAACTCCATGCATTGCACTGTGTGTAAGTAAGACTTTTAGTTTCAACACTTGCAAAAAAAAATAAAGAGCAGAGAAAGCTCTCACTTGCAGAAATGTGTCTGTTCTAGCAGTTGAGATAACAAGAACTTGGTAAATGTGATTTAACACAAGCGTGAAAAGACTTCCTCATTTTGCACTTTTGAAGGATTGCCATCCTATAATGAAAGATTGGCTGCTACAACAAAGCGACCCCTAATGTTAGAAAACGGTTACTGCTAAAACATAGATACCATTTTTGGCGAAAACCAATAGTTGACAATTTCTGATTACCATTTTTACTATATATTAGGGCTGACACCTTCTGGTCAGTTGGTCGATTGGTTGATCGTTATGCTCTTGTTCGACCAAATCCTCATTGGTCTCCTTGGTGTTACTTTCATAAGAAAAAAAAACGCTTCTTAATCGGGGGTGGGAGGGACCTGTGTGTGAAAAAGAGAGCGAGAACAACAATGTTTGGAACAATTCGTCTGTCTGAGAAAGAGCACTCTGGACAGCTGTAGAGCGCCGAGCACCTTGGAGAGCACCGAGCACCTTGGAGAGCGCCGAGCACCGTGGAGAGTATAGGTGCTGGGAAATATGATGATATATATCATCAAAACGATATAGAAATATCTATTGTATATATTTCTTCTTTATCGTTTCTTTTGCAATACAAGCTAGGTCTATATTTATTTATTTTTTCTCTAGAATTTCACTTACATGTTTAACAAGGGGTGGGAAAAGAATCAATTCACCTATGTCTCACATTTTGAAATATTTTTTTTCTAATGCCAGAATAGATATACAGTATTTGCTTCATTTGAGTCTAGTAGGAGGTTACTGCTTTTATTGTTGTGGTCTGTGTAACATGACGTCATATCCAGACTGTATACTTCAACCAAAATAAACTGCAGCTGGCCGCAACGTCAAAGTCCCTAGAAGTGTATGATTCAACTTTTTCCGATGGTCTAGTATTAAAAAAGTTCGCAA
The DNA here is from genome assembly GCA_916701655.1 of Sebastiscus albofasciatus. Classification (NCBI taxonomy): domain Eukaryota; kingdom Metazoa; phylum Chordata; class Actinopteri; order Perciformes; family Sebastidae; genus Sebastiscus; species Sebastiscus albofasciatus. The sequence continues at coordinate 318,966 of CAKAOI010048443.1, read as the reverse complement.
TAATCATAATATCGAATTGCAATACTTGTAGAATTGCAATACTTAAGAATTGCAATACATATCGAATCAGCACCAAGTATCATGATAGTATCGAATCGGGAGATAGGTGTATCATTCCAGCCCTACTTATAGCTCTTCTGTTAATTTTGCACTTAAGTTCATTTTCTTGAGAAAATATTTTTCATTTGTCAAGTGTTTAATTCACACAGGAGTATACAAAAACAGGCTTTACCGTGTAGCTATTTCATATAGACTATGTATTTATTGAATTACCAAAAAGCATATATATATCATGATATGTATCGTTATCGAGATTATGAAATGACCTATATCGTGATAGAAGATTTTGGCCATATCGTCCAGCCTCGGAGAACGCTGCAGCGCTCAGTATCTCTGTCCTTGTCTCTCAGTCCTCAGTCCTGACAATTGTGCTACTATAATAAATAAAGGTGGCGGTTTGCGGGTCGGGTTAGGTTCGGGTGGTTGACTAATGCATATTTTTGCGGGTTGGGCGGTGCGGATTGGCTCTCACAACAGGTTGGTTGGGTGCGGGTCTTAAAAACCCCTGACCCGTGCATCACTACTTGATAGGCTTTGAGTGTGAGCATATTGTATCAGAATTGGCACATTTCAACATGTTTGGTCTAATAAATACTAATTGTTTTGTTTATTATTTATTTATAATGTATTTAGCTACCAGGTATGTATGTATGTATGTATATACAGTATGTTCTGTTGGCGATAAAAACCCTATTCCTAATCAACGAGTTAGAATATAAAGTAAGACCTTTGTACCCACTGCGAGTGCAATTTTCTGCATGCATATCTAGACCCATTAGCAGCAGAAAAGTGCTACACAACAACCGTTGATACACACAAATGCTTCGGAACAAGCTGTGCCATTACTGGTTTGTTGTCCTATTTCATGACCCTGTTTCAATGAATACGGAAGCCCTGTGAGGCATCCTCCACATTTACATGTTAATGTTCGCAATTTGTAAACATAAATTGAAAATGTCAGAAGCTCAATAGCTAAATGGAGATAAGTAAACACATTATTGAAACGCTGTGGCCACTTAAATTCGGACACCCATTCCATACAAAAGCCGAAAATTATTAGGAGGAGAAGGATGAGGAGGAGGTAAGAGGAGGAGGAAGAAGACAAAGAGGAATAAGAAAGAGAAAAAGAGGGCAGGGGCGCTTTAATTCGCACAGCACGTACTTGCCGAGGGGGTGAGACGATTAGGTTTGTGATGAGAGGCAGCAGTGTGACGGAGAGGGCATGGGGGGTGTCAGGATGAGCGAGGATGAGGGAGATGAGAAAGAGAGAAGTATTATCTTGCTGTGCTTTCAGAATCCTACACATGCACGTGCACAAGGCCATTTATATGTGTAGATACATACACATTCACTTACATCAACTTGTGCATGGTCATGCCCACATGCACGCACTTAAAATGTACCCATATGCACATATTCGCACCTTCTACATGGTCTCTCTCTTTCACACACAGACACACACACCGACGTGAACACAGTCAGTGGAGAAGAGGAGTCAATGCAGTTGGCACCTGGTTCCCCTCTCTGCACACACATTCATCACTCAGTCGTGGGCCTGACAGAACCCTCTGCCCCACAGGCCATGGTGCCACACATACACACAAACATACACACACCTTTACACTTTAACACACATGCACAGGCGAGAGAGGTAGAATGAGTAGACATCAGCAGTACCATCAAGCTATAAAGCTGCCCACAGGCCAGAGAGCTGCACATAAACACACTTATGCTGTTGCACACTGTCAATAAAACATTTTCCAAGATGCTGTTGCATTTTTAGATTAATCACCTCACTGTAAGTATGGAATACTATTGTAACTATCGAAGTATAGAGGTTTGATTTAAAGGAATAGTTCAACGTTTTGGGAGATACACTTATGCACTTTTCGTTGAGGGTAAGATTAGAAGATTGATACCACTCTCATATCTATTTGTTAAGTATCAGAATACAGCCAACAGCCAGTTGCCCCAGCTTAGCTCAGAGACTGGAAACAGGGGGACACAGCTAGCCTGTGTCGGTCCAAAGGCAACACAATTTGGCTACCATCATCTCTAAAATGCTCACTCATTAAAGGGTTGGTTTAAATGTCTCCTGGCCTGGCTTAGCCCCACTTTTAGCATACAGTCATGAGAATGGTATTTGATCTTTAGGGGTGGGGGAAAATATATTCAAATAAGAACTGTGATTGTTACCCTCTGTGATTATGAAAAATGTATTGTTGTACGTTGTGAAGCTATGATGACGGAACGAAAAAGGTGCAAGTCAGCTGCAAGAGAACATTGCAGCTCCTGGTCGATGCATATTCTGCATACACTAGAATTAACTTGTAGTTTATCTTCAAGAAAGGCAAGCGTCTGACTGTATTTTTAATGAATAACTTAATAATTAGTTTTGCAATTCTTTTTAAATACTTTGTAGTCCATCACCTGGAGACTATAACGTTAGTGAAGCAAAAACCCAAATGAGGGTTCACATCCTCAGTGGAATAGGCAGAGTTTGAAGACTCAGGGTAAGCCTCACCCACACTCCTGGCAGAGGTCTCTGAGGTAGTTAAGAAAGCTGCTCAGCGGTAAGGCACCATGTGTGGAGGAGATTCACTCTGAGATGCTGAAGGCTCTGTATATTGTCAGCTTGTCTTGGCTGACATGCCTCTTCAAAGTCAGGCAGAGGTCAGAGACGGTGCCTGTAAAGAAGGCTCTGACCAATTGTCAAACCTCAGATCAAGGAAGAGCAATGTGGACTCCGTCCTGATCGTGAAATGTGGACCAGCTCTTTACCCTTGCAGGGTTATTGGTTATTTTGTGGACAGAGTAGGTTTATGATCTTGTCCCCCAGGGAGTCCTGTGGGGAGTACTGCAGGAATTTGGGGTACCAGGGCCATTTCTGCGGAGAATATGAACACAGCTCTCACTCCAAATGTTTTTCAGTGGGTGTTGGGCTCTGCCAGGGTTGTCCCTTGTCAGCAATTCTGTTTGTGATCTCCACGGATAGAATCTCAAGACGCAGCTGAGAGTGTCCGGTTTGGGGACCTCAGAATTCTCTGCTTTTTGCAGATGATGTGGTTCTATTGGCTTCATCAGAACGTAACCTATGGCGGTTTGCAGTTGAGTGTGAAGGGGTCGGGATGAGAGTCAGCACCTCCAAGTCTGAGGCAATGATTCTCTGCCAGAAAACGGCGGATTGCTTCGTCTGGATTGGGGGTGGGTTGCTGCTCCAGTTCAAGTATCAGGGGGTCTTGTTCACGAGTTAAGGTAAAATAGAGCGAGAGATCGATAGGCGGATTGGTGCAGCATCAGCAGTAATGCGGGTGTTATATCCGACCGTTGAAGAGGGAGCTGAGCCGGAAGGCAAAGCTTTTGATTTGCCAGTCAATCTATGTTCCAACCCGGCAGATGTGACAGAAAATAGATTGATGGTTGAACAATTAAATACACCTTTTAGACCACCATAGTGACCATAGAGCATTTACAGTTTGTCTGAATCGGCCAACATGTATTATCCAACCTACAATGTAATCAAATCTAAACTACAGAATGACTATACAGTAGGGATGTTCCTCACGACTAATTTCCCTGACCTTTAAACAGAAGTTTAAACTTAGGCTAGTCAACTAGTCTAAAAGTAAGTAAGTTAGTATGTGGTATAATATTTGATGAAACACCAGTTGGGCACAATAGCGTCCCTCTGGCCCTGGGACCCATTTCCATCATAATTTGGCATCGCTTTTACCATTAGTATCTTAACGTGTAAGTTTGATTCATTGAGCTAGCTGGCATTAGCCCGCTTTGTTGATTCATAGCATTCTAGGTTGCTAGCTTTACTATGTAAGACATGTGCTAGCTGTAGAGGGTAGATTTTTTCATGATTACTAAAATAAAGAATACAAATTGTGTGAAGCTCTGTCAGTTTGCCCGCACCTCCATGTTCAACAGCCATAAATAGTAAATATATCTGCATGTTCCTCTTTAATTCCAGAGTGATGTGTGTTGAATTACAGTAGCAGACCCAAGGTCACGCGTGAACGGCTGTGACCAGGGGTTAACCGATGGCAGCAGGTTGAATGTGCTCATTACTCTGTACCAAGCCCATGGTTTATGTGTGAAAGTGGTTGCAGACACTCAGCAGTCATCATGGGAGGCAATTGTCATCTCACAACAGAGAAAAAGACAAGCTGTTATTACTCTGAGGAATGAAAGATTGTCTTACAGAGAAAATCTGTCAAAAAACTTCAATATCTTCGAGCGCTGTGGCTCCCACCATCAAAAGACATCCAGAAAAGCTGTATGTCAAACACGTACACTGCTAGCATTAATAAATACAGTGTGTTGTTTGAGTAATCAGGATTTAGGCCATTATGTTGTCTATAACCTTGACATAATTTACACATTTAAAGACACAACAGCTTCAAATATTTATCAGTTACACATTCCTTAAAGATATTTAGAGAATTTAAAAAGACTTCAGCAGTAAACGGGTACGTTGACTCAGCCTCTCCTACACACACACAAGCACCAAACACAATTTGCTCAATACACAGCATGTGTTTACTCCTGTCCTTCATCTTACAGGCAGTTGAATTTAGCTAATAACACAAGCACACATCAAATGAGTAATGGGCTGTCTTGCATGAGCTATGGCGGTGTTACCTTTATAACTTGGTCCTTGCTGCTGTCTGCTTGAGAAAAAATGGCAAACAACAACAGGTACTGGGGTCTCTAGAACACACGATGGTAAGTAACTCCATTTACGGAAATAAAGTGGATTTAGAGGGAATCATTTCTCAAAACCTCCCACATCCCCTCCCCTAACTGGTGCTTTTGTTTGGAAGCAAAAACCACTGGATTATAAGGCTTGGAAAGAGTTATAACTCTTTTTTACAAATTGAAACTGACGTATTTGCAAATTACCTCAGATTCATGTGTTACATAGCCAAACCTCATTTTGTCTTGAATTTCCAAATTCATAATTTTTATCATAGCAACTGTTTCCACATCCTTTTTTCCTTCATCTGTTTCAACTGGCCCCTCTTTGGTATGTATGATGGCGGGTAAGGTACAGTTTCCATCTCAACTGATCAACTTCAGCAACTTTTTCCTTTTTCTTTCTCTTTGCTGCTTAGACCAGTGATTCTCAAAATAGGGTCCGTGGCACTCTGCTGGGGGGTCATTGAAAAGTTTTCAGATTCATTCATTTAAATTATCGGGACTTTTTTTTTTCTTCTTTTTTTGCAAAAGGCTTCATAGTACAATGAATAACATTTTAATTTTTAAATCTAGAATAGTTCATAGATTACATTCTAATCTAACAAATATATACCTCTTAGAATCTGCAAATATGTTTAATACATGTCATTTCTCTTGTGTTGTTCTTTCATATAACTAAGACTATATGTGTGTAAAAAACACGCTATGTCAAATTATTCCAAGGGACATACATGAAGGGTCCCGGTATGTCCTCTTTCTTCTAAGGGGTCCTTGAATGAAAAAAATTGAGAACCTTTTGGTTTAGACCACCCATGTAACCAACAAAATCCTTCCATTGTATTTATATACAAGTCCATGTGGTTTACAGCTGGTGGTTTGTCTGTAAGACAACACAGTGTGGGCCTGAAGGACCAGTTTGTAGGATTTAGGGGGATGCATTAGCAGAAATGGAATATAATATTCATGACTGTTATGTACTCCGCACGAGGATGGGTGGTCTCAGCCGATGTGCACGACACAGTGGCGCCGGATGGAAACCCGCGGCCCCGCAACGAAAGCTCGACAGGAGAGGCCAGACACACAGCCATCCAACGGTACATATCAAAGTAAGCGCGCTACATATATCAAGCGTCATCTTTTCTTGTCAAATGTCCGGTGTAATTGGTCACACTGGTGTTGTCACAAGTTTATTAACCGGTGGGAAAATTTCCTCACCGTCACATCCCTACTCAGAATGAGTCCTTTATATCTACACAGGGAGCGGGTCCTCTTCAACGGAGTCGCCAATGTTGCTCCACCATGTTTCCACAGTAGCTCAGAATGGACAAACCAAACAATGGCTCTAGAGAGGGCCTTTTGCATTTTTACATTACCTGAAGGCCACCGTAGTTCTGCCACACACAGGGAGGGGTGAGCGGAGGGATATTCAGTTGGTTGCAATCTGCAACCTCACCATTACATGACACTAAATCCCACACACTGGACCTATCAGTAGTCTAAGTCAAACTGCTATTATTGTTTTCTGGCATGATAAAGACAATTAACAATAACTTGAAAAGTAAATGAGGTGATAAGGACAATCCCAGAGGTATTTAAGTAAATATAAAATACAGTATTACATTTTTATTTGAAATTCCCTGTTATTTAGCACCACAGACAGTGGAAAGAAAGATTAAATGGTTAAATCTGAAAGCATACAGTATCAAATGCTCTTAAATGTCATTGCAATTTGGTGCATTAACCTCTCTTGCAATAAGCGGCACTGCACACCATACTCTGGAGTAACATTCACAGATTTTTGGCATTTCACAGCAGTCAATCTCGTCAGCTGACCTTTACCATAGAGACCTTTTATTCTTCTCACAGCATGTGAATCCAGGCAGTGGTGCAGATATACATGTTTCCCTTTACAGCTGGCTGGATCATGATGTAAAATGACATAATTTATATAAACAGTCATTATGTACAATATACGGGAAACCAATACTTCTAAATAATCTGGAAATTTGTGCCGTCAGTCGATTTAAAATAGTAATTAAGTTAATCACATCCGTTCAAAATGTACCTTAAAGAAAGATTTGTCAAGTATTTAATACTTTTATTAACATGGGAGTGGGCAAATATGCATGCTTTGTGAAAATGTATGTATATATTTATTATTGGAAGTCAATTAACAACACAAAACAATGACACATAAAAAACAATGACCAGAAACCCTCACAGGTACTGCATTTAACACAAAATATGCTCAAATCATAACATGGCAAACTCAAGCCCAACGGGCAACAACAGCTGTCAGTGTGTCATTGTGCTGACTTGATTATGACTTGCCCCAAACTGCATGTGATTATCATAGAATGGGCATGTCTGTAAATGGGAGACTCGTGGGTACCCATAGAACCCATTTTTAGGTCAAGGGAACCCTTTGAAAATGGCCATGACATGATTTCCTCGACAAAATTTAGTGTTATTTGACCTCATTCATGACAAACAAGTCTGGCATGGTTGGGACTGATTTCTCAGGTTTTCATATGATGCCAGTATCTTCACTCTAGCTTTAAAACTGAACCCGCCACCTAAAAATGGCAAATTGCATTAGTGTGTTAAAGAAATTAGTGGCATTAAAATGAATGTGTTAACGCGTTATTATGGCATTACCTTTGACAGTCCTACTGGAAATCAAACCTTTTTTGAACGATGGAGTGAACCACAATATTTTAATGTATATGCAAATTCCAAATTAAAGGAAATGCTTCATTAAATTATACAGTATGTCAACATTTTTCATCATCACCACTGAATGAAAAATTTAACCTATGTAGGGAAAACACATTCAATTTGTGTCTCACCCTCATGACGCAGTATAAGCACAAGGTAAATTTGTCTGCTCTTTATGATGCATTAGACCTTTCTCAAAGTGCAACTTGAGAAAATTGCTAATGTGCATGTATGCGAAGCTTTGCCTAAAGTAGTGCATTTGTGTGTCCCTGAATGTGCTCATTTGGATGTGAGCACTTGTGTGCGGATTGCAGTATTAATGGACGTTCCAGTACATTTGGTCCGACGCCAATGGACCCAATTGCTTAGCATGCCTGCAGGACATTAATTGATGGCCGGGTTACGCTTCCTAATAAGTGTCATAAATAACGGTTTAGCAGGACGAGGGGAAAAATCTCAAATACATTAACCACTGCGTTGACATCTTAATGGAGATTCAACTGAGATGTGATCAAGTGGAATCCGTCAAGCAGGAATCCATTAATGCGGGGCTGAACCCTTCGCAGCGGCAAACCGGTGACAGCGATGACGGGGACGGGACAGACCAGCTTTACTGCTGCTCATGTGTCACTCGCAGCTTTAATGGACAGCCTTGTCAACATGCTCATCCCCACTCGCACATGGCCCTCCACCAACACAGCTGTTGAAGATCTGTCAAACCACCGTGTCAGAGAGCCACACACACCCCCTCCGAAAAGTCACTGATGGAGACAGTAAAAACCGTGGGCCGTTCACTGGCAGGATCATTGGTTTTATCCCCGAATTATTGTTGAGGACACACCATCCCTTGCATACCAATGGTGGGCCTTTCACAGGCAGACAGACAGGAGGGTCAAATTAGCCCCAGGTTGCCACAGTTTTTGTTGGTGGAATGGAAGTTGGAGAAGCAAGCCCTGGCAGCTTTGTCTGGCGGTTCGTCGTCGAGCACACACACTCGCACACAGGCACGCGTACACACGATGAATTCATAAAAACGCACCCACACACAGTTTGCCAGATTTACCTCCGTATTGGATATGGAGCCAGGAAGCTCATCAGTGGAATTGCAGGTTTAGCCAACTGAGGATTTTTCTGTGTAACCAAGCCTCAAATGAATGGGATGAAAAACCTCTGAGCTCCCACGATATACTGTAAGTGGTGAGCGACTCAGCAATGGTACGAGCATTAGTCCCATGCTACGGCTATATTACACAGAAGTGTGCGTATTCAAGTGCACGTGTGGGAGAGAGAGCCAGGGTATACATATAATGTGTTTATACATGTGTGAATGAAATTCTGGATGGGTTTAAGTGCATGCTTGTGTGGTGTGTTTGTAGATTTATACCTCTGAATGGAGATAAACATTTCTGTCTTTGCTGTCACTTTTGTTACTGTAAGAGAGTCTTTTTTTACTTGTCCTTTTTTCAATGTTTTTTTTGGGGGGTACATTCTAAGTTAAAGGGTGCCTATTATGCTTTTGTGCCTTTTCCCTTTCCTTTAGTGTGTTATATAGTTTTTTTGTGCATGTAAAAGGTCTACAAAGTTACAAAGTCCAGGCCAAAAGGAGTTACTGCCTGAAACGCCTTGCTTGAAGTCCTGCTTTTTCTTCCATAACATGGTGATGTCACCAAGTAACACATTTGCATAAAGGCTAGTTATGCACGCCCTTAAACAAAGCTATAGAGCAGAGCTGGAGCGGAGTCCAAAGTGTTTGGTTCGTTTGACCGAACACAACAGTGAAATGAAAATAAAGCATTTCATGAACATTAAAGCGCGTAAACATGTTCTAGAAGAAACTTCAAATAGAAGTATACACCAGAGCATAATAGGTCCTCTTTAAAGGGTAACTTCGTTTTTTTTCAACCTGAAATCTATTTTCCCATGTTTTTCTGTCTAACTGACTAATAGGGACAACAATTTCTGAAATTGGTCCAGTATAGAGGGAGAGCACTGTAGACAATGGCACCGTCATTTATGTCCACTTAAAGTGCTTGTTTTTTACCTCGATAGGTTTGGATTGTTATTTTAAATGTCTGACATTATAGAGAGAGTCTCACTCAAAGAGAAGTCTCGCTCTGAAATCTGGTGAGGTGACGTGTTGCCGGAAGACAACGGAGGAATAGTGGAATACTTCCATGGTGGAAACGCGAGTTCCAGCTGGGCAGAGTTTGTTGTGTTGGAATACAGAAAGCATAGCTTAGTGTTATCTAAAAGATATTAAATGTCATGGCTGAATATTTAGATGATTTCGACAATGTGGATGAAGTCTTTGAATACAACGGCCGCCCGTATTTATTTGAGCCGGAGTATGAATATTCAGATTTCACAACGGGACGTCTCCTTTAGCGGAACACAACAACAAACAGATCCTGATCAAGCAAAAGGTAAGAAAAATATCCTTTCTATAATGTTGCCAGACACTTATAATAACAATCTGAGCCTGTCAGTGGAGAAAACAAGCACTTTTAGTGTCCGTAACGTTACACATTGACGCTGCTCACTTACCCTCGAAGCTCGTTTCACGGCTGCTGGTTACAGCATTATCACTCAATACTGGATCAGTTTCAAACCGTGTTATCACCATTAGTTACATAGACACAAACACATGGGAATATATGGACCAGGTTGAAAAATACTGAAGTTACCCTTTAATCCAATTATTGAATAAGGGAAAAGGGGGCAGGGGGGCCTATTCTGCAGTGCTACTGGCACTAGAAGCCTGGCACTCCTAGTTAGTAGTACAGAATTTTTTCTAATTATACATATAGATGTTGAAAATGAGCTACATTTTCCATTTAAGTATTTTTTTTTACATTATAAAGTTACTGTCAACATAAATCAAATTCCTCAAAGTAACAGTGCTTTTATGTCGGTGAACTATTTTATCACCCTTGCTGTCAATCTCTTTCAGTAAAAGCTTAAGGAGTGCCATGCTCAGCTCTTCCAGCAGAGTGGTGGATGTAGTCTATCATTAGCCTACATACTGTCTTGACAGGTGCTTTTGTTAAAGGAATTCCCTCAAGTTTATCAACTAGGCCCTCTGAAGTTTCTATTGTAAATGTGCCAGTGTTTAGGAGGCGAGTAGAACTGCTGCAATGACAGCCACTGTACGCGTGTGTATGTGTGTGTGCCAGCGAGTGTGCATGCCGGTGCGTGTGTGTCTGTATTTGTGCTTGTATGTGCATGGAAATGTCTATTGGGGCCTGCGGGGTGACAGTTCTGCTCTCGGCAAGTAGGTAATTAGCATGCATTATTCAAATGAAAGACGGAGGGAATGAGGGTGGGGACCTGTCCACCTGGTTGTCAGCACTGGAGCCTGTCTCGTTCAGCGCCACTTACTCCGCACATTTGGAACATCAGAGCGTGTCTCTTGTCAATGTATTACCCTCCTCCCGAGCGTGGGGATAATGCACTTTTACAGGTCCCCATTATGAGGCAAGATATGATCGAAGTAAGCCAAAGTCAAAGACGTTTAATCTTTAAATTGGAACAGAAAGGCCTGTTATCCACATTTAGATTTCAGTCAGATCAAGTAAATTTTTATTTGCACAGCACTTTCATCAAAAAGGTCTGACAAAGTACTTCACACAGCAGCAAAGGGCATAAGTAGACAAGAATCACATTTAAAACAGAGACCACTCAACACATGCAGAGCTTACAGTATGACACTGAGGTCCCATCTAAAGGTGGCAGTATACTTATAAAGAGGCCGAGCTTGCCTGAAATCTATCTGAACAGCGTACAAATATTGTATCCAATCCAACATAATAGCCCTGCAATAAATCCCACCTTTTGTGAAGCTAATATGTTTTTTCTGTGGCAGCTCTATGGTAATATATATATGAGGCTGTAGTTTGTGGTCTTGCTGGATTACCATATATTGTAAAGTGCTTGTGTTATTGTGTGTACTCCCCTGTACTTACTCACTGAGGCTTTGTATTGTTGGTTTACTTACAACTCCATGGCAGCGGAGATGCAGGAAGCAAAATTGGGAACGCTTTTCCACAAGGCAGCGTGTTTGAGACCAATTACAGACTTTCATGCACTGGGATCTGGTGTGGTGTGTGAGGAACTGAAGCATTTGTATCTCCACAAACATGTCCCTTTGTTAGTGTAAATGAGCTAAATTATGTTTCTGCAGCAAGTACGCTGGCAGCAAAAGTAGCCACAATACCGTATTGCGCCTTTGAGCGCAAATATGGAAATGGAAGATATATGAACAGCACTATGAAATAACAAATGTAAAGCTTCTCATATTTCCACAACAACTAAAACTAGTGGGCAACCTATGGGTCTGTAAATTGAAGCCAGTGCGGAAGTGCCTTAAGCAGGGGGCGACTCCGCTGGTTGCAAAAAGAAGTCTATAAGAAATTACCCTACTTCTCACTTGAGTTATAACCTGAGTAAACATTGTAAACATGAGTTTATGGTCTCAATTGCTAGTTTCAAGTCTTCTTCAATACAGCACGATGTTCATCTAGTAAATCACGGTCCCATTTAGAGTCAAATAGACCATAAAGCAGGGTATGCTTTAGGGCGTGACTACCATATGACTGACAGGTTGCATCCACGGTGTTGTCCGGTCTGGGAGTTTTACCCTTTTCAGTGTGTTTTCATTTCATGAAGGTTAATTGTAACATTTTGGTTGCCTAAAAACGTCTTATTCAACATTCGATTGTTCTGCATGTGTAGGACCCTAATTTGTCACAAAATGTACTGTCTTCAGTGTAAATGCTTGTTTAACACTCATTGTTATACCATTTTAATTGAGTTTAAATAATTGTAATGATCAGCCTGTGCTGACTGCCTGTTTACCCCCAAAGGGATATCAGCCAGTCACATTATTAACATTTGACTGGCATGTTATTTCTATTCGGTTTTCTTGCATCTCTCTGTCTCTCTCTCTCAGAAGTCGTTGAGACCTTTCAGTACTGTCATCCTCTGCTTTACAAACAGGGAGGCAGTTTGCAAAGGTGAAGTTATGTAAATGTAACATTACATATTTTAGCCGGTGGCAGTGACACATAATTGTACACATTACGTGGCGCCACCACGTAGAGGTCGTGGTCATTTCACGTAGGCTATTTCTAATTAGGGTCCTCGAAATGCGGTCCTAGGACTGTGGTCCTGAAATCGCAGCCTTCTCTACTTCAGGAACATAATATTGCTGACTCTCGTGTCATGGTTGCAAAAAAACAAGATGGCGATGGCCAAAAAAACAAACTCGAGACTTCAGAGCGGCAGTCCACAAACCAATGGGTAACGTCACGGTGACTACGTCCACTTCTTATACACAGTCTATGACTAAAAGATTGTTTTTAGCGTCAGACTGAGTACAGTATTTGGAGACATACACACAGTATCCCATGATATTTACTTATGGCAAGGTTTCCAACCACTAGATGCTCCTATTTTACCACAGCCACTGCTGGATTATCATCTCCAGACTCATATTTTAGCCGCAGACGAGTCATTAGCACCTTGCCTTAGCTCCCACCCATTCTCCAGCCCCACCACGACACCCCTCCAGGAGCGGCCTCTGTTTACTTAATTGATCAATTAGCTGCATGAGAAGGCTCCCTCTCCTCCACGCGTCCCATTTAGCCAACATTTACATGTGTCAGTTTAATTGTGTCCCTATCTCCTCTCCCAAATTATTTACCTACTCACTCACCCACGCCGCAGAGCTCCCATTGTCCTCAGGTGACTGATGGTCTGACTGGAATGGCAATGTGTTGCCTGGATCATAATTTGACATTTTTTACTGGAAAACGATTTTGAAGCCAAGGCCGGCATCTAACCAGTAACCACTACAGTACTAACCTACACGCTCTCTTAGATTCTCTTTACTAACTTCACAGCTGACAACTTTTACCAGTCAACTGCTGTTTGTTGCACAGTATTTGAGCAACAGTCACTGCGTCCTTAAGTTTCGGCACACTACTGAAATATAATTATAAGTGAGTACTGAACGTGGACAGACATGGAACCAAAGCCAAAAAAATATCCCCAAATGAAAACTGCAGAAACAAAACATTGCAGAGGAAAGTGATTTTTTTTTTTGTCACTGGCTGACTTTTTACAATGCCCTTTTTTCCCCGTAACTATTCAGCCATGGGTCTGCTGGCCTGAGGTCCTTTTCCAGTGGGTTGGCTGGGCATGAAATCAGCCTGGCATAACCCTCCTCTCCCATAGTGGATTTACACGATTTACATACAACAGTCTTTTGATTGTGCTGGACCACCAACTAATCCTTTGTTCCCAGGAGGGCTTGGGCTTTACTTTGGCCACTCTGTCTGTTATAGGCTCCTACTGCCCTCGAGTGGTGGAAGGCCATAATACATCCAGGTATAGGAAATATATAGGAAACAAATACAATCTACTGAGCAGACTGTATTATTTCATTCATGGTGAATCACACGTATGTTAGAAAACAGCAATTTATTATCTGCTGGTTATGAATGCACCCAATAACAAGAGAGATATTGAAGCAGTCACATTATTTCTAAAAGGGAAAAAAATAGTAATTCCTGAAATTGTGTTCAGGAATTATTCATTTTAATTATTTAATTAATTATTGCACAGTAAATTACACTCAATTACATTACACTGCATTGACATTAAATCATGTGGCACCGTTTCTTATATAAAGTCAACACAGTGCTAATAATGAGCTCAGGGATTCTTCGTCCTCTATTTAACTTCCCACTTTCATCTAAAACATTGTGAATATGTTTATTGGGCAAATCATACTATTTTCTTTTTTATATGTACAGAAAAGTACTGTACATGTTTTCCCCTTTTTAATAATAGATGTTATTTCATCTTGTACCCTCCAGCAACCACAAGGTGGTGGTAAATCACTAAGACTGATATGGATTTTTCTTTATAACAAATCTGACCTGTGGCTTCTGAAACGCAGGGCCAAAGTGTGTCATTTCTTTGTTTTTTTTTCACTGAAAACAACAAATACTGTTTTTTTTGTTTTTTGTTTTGTATGACTATGAAATATTTTCTGGCAGTGTTGCATCCTAATTTGAATGTTGTCACAGTTTGAACTCATTTGCTTCATCTTCTCTACTAGTTCAACAGATTAGAGTGAACAATCTCTTTGCTTCAGAAATGAAAAGTAAACGCACTAAATCAATGTTTGTTTCTGGACTGGTGTTTTACAACAGCCTTCTACCAACCAGGCTTGGAATAATTTTTATTTCAAAAAGGAAATTGGCTTTGTTTTCACTATTAGAAATAAAGACAAACTCATCCCCAGTTCTTTACAGAACAGTTTGCCTTTGTTTGAAATGAACAAGCGACAAGACATTATATATTCAAACTACAAAAATGGCCAGTAACAGCTTCAGCCCAAATCTGAAACAGTAAGATCACTTTGTTCCTTATATCCTTACTGGATTTTGTCCTGTTAGTGTATGGTCACGTTTCTACTCCTTTCCAAGTGTCCTTGAGCAAGACGCTGAGCCCCGACCTGCTCAGGGCTACTCTGACTGAACCTCCTCTTCAGTCTTGTGGAGATGTGAGGGGGAAGGTGGAATACCACAACATACAGAATCATATATACTTCATGGTTGAATAAAATAGCATCGTATACAGCGTATGTGCACATAGTATATAGACCGTTTCAATGGAATAACATTGCTGGCAACAGCGTGGGTCCATGTTTACTTCCTGTCAGCTTATGTCATTCATTACGTTTACCACTGTGGAATGGTGTATTGTGGTATATTTATATTTATATTTAGGGCTGGATGGTCGTAGCGTGACAAAATCTTTACGTACAAAATATTGGGGTTTGCAGAGAATAAATGGCAAGTTAGCTTTTACTTAAATATGTCATATTATGAGGTCGTCAATGTCCTTTTTGTTTTTTTTAAATTGGTTAGGATTGTATTCTAGTAAAGCAAGAAAAATATCACTCAATAGATAAATGACTTTCAGTCAGTTTCACCATGTAAACCTGCATCCTTTAGGGTAACCTATCAAAACTGAGATAAAGCATTGATATCATCATTAAATTAATATTTTCAGTGATCAATATAAAACGAAGAATAAAGAGTAAAACAGAACATTTAAATATATTAAAAACACATTAATATAAATATATTGATGTTAATAATACTTTAAAAGTGTAATGTAATGGCATGCATTAGGGATGATATGCTGGAAAGATTAAGATAAAGTATAACATTACAATATAGTACAACATCTAGGACAGTTAACGTAGAAGTTTTAATTCGTGCGTGCGTGTGTGTGTATGTGTGTGTGCACTGTATGTTTGTAGCCATAGTTCATTGCATTTCCTCTTGTAGGTACCTGAGGATGTTCAGTAATGACTACAGCTAACACTGCACCACAGAACGTTACCTGTTTAGCCTGGAGTTGAGGCAGCACTGCAGGAATGTGTGTGCATATACTCACATGTGTGCATCAGTACTCATCAGTTGAACACTGGCGTGCTAATGGTAGGGACCTCTGTCAGATTCAGGCCCCCATCACAAGCATCCTGCCATCAGGGTTCAAGCTAGATCTGCCCATTAACACGGAGGCCGGAGGACGCAGGCTATCCACACCAAGAGAGGGAGAGAGAGCGAGCCTGACACAGAGCGGGTCGCTCTCTCCCACAGCACGCGCACCAGTCTGCACTTTCCAAGGACATTACGGCTCCATTCCACCCGCTCTCCGGTGGCAGGCTATCATTAGTGCGCTTGCGAGAGCCCAGAGAGGTGATAGCAGGGGAATTGTGGGCTTTCATATCCACAAGCTGGTCCACAGGATGCCAGGCAGAGTGTGGTAATTTAGCTCAGAGGTGATGGAAAATAGTGGGTTAGTTTAATGACAAGTTTGTGTGGCCATGTAAAAGCACTCATCAGAGAGTGGGCGATAGAGAGAATGGGTGAGAAGCACCAAAATGAAGAGAGAGAAGGGACTGTGTCAGTGTGTTTTAGAGAGAGTGTGTGTGTGTGTGTGTGTGTGTGTGTGTGTGTGTGTGTGTGTGTGTGTGTGTGTGTGTGTGTGTGTGTGTGTGTGTGTGTGTGTGTGTGTCCTTCTCAGGGCTCTGTTTTGCTTTTCTAGTTGTGTGCCAGCTTACATACCAATTTGCTGTTGCATTTAGTGTTTATTTAAAAGAAAATAAATCAGTGAGATTTCATGGATAAAATCTGAACCTTATATCCTTCTACAATTTTTTTTCTTTTAATTATGTTAATTAGAAAAATACTAATATTGGAAATTCAGAGCAAACGACAGAAATAAAGACAAAATAAAAGGGTTGATACTCTTCTAAATAATGCAATATTATACTCTAAAATTATACATCAATTTTAAAGATTAAATCCGAAGTGATTTATGTATCCATAATAAAGTACTGATTGATCAAGTCACATTATCTTAAGAGCACAATCCACATATACTTTCCTTTTTAAATATATCTTACTTTGTTAAAGTTAAAGCCAACAAATGAGTCATGATTTGAAGATCAAATCTCTTTTTGATTACATTTTTATATTGCAATATAATTAATAGATATCAAATTAATAATGCAATGTTAATGTGTACTGCAGTCCATTCCTGTTTGCTCTCAATGTATCCCATAGCACTTCAAATCATAAAAACCTGCTTCTCTGCTGATCTGTCCGCTAATCTTTATATCAAGATAAAGTATAAAGCTCACGGGTAAATGAATAAAGTCACCATATATAAATGTTAGTGTGCCCTGTCTTGATGCATTGTTTATTCATGCATCTAATTCACTTTGAATTTCATCCCTAAAAAAAAAAAGAGAGAAAAAAAAATCAATCCTCCATCTCTGTCTCCCTTGGCAACAGGTTATAATCCATAGTTACGAGGAGCGGTTGCTAGGTGCGTTGCCGAGATACAGACCCTTCTCTCCACTGGTGCTACGTAGGAGGCCACCGGGTCCTTGATGATGGCAGAGAGATGAGGGACGGGTGAAAGGATGACAGGAGACAGGACAATGAGGATAGGAAATAGACGCACACACCTGACAGGGGCTGTACGAGCATGAGGCACAAAGACGGCGCCGGAGAAAGGCTGAAAATGAGAGCAGAGAATGAAAAGTAAACACAAAAAGGATAATGCAACAGTCTAAGTGGGCAATCTGCACACCTCCATTTGCCGCAGCTACATTTTAGTGTGTCAGTTTTCTGTGTGCATCTGTTTCTGTATGTGTGTGTGTGACAGTGAAAAAGAGCGGGAGATGGGGAATCTCCTTTGACTCTTTGAAAAGCCTGCTATTATGTTAAAAAAAAAAAAGAGATAAAAAAAGTGCACTGATGACTTCAATCCCCGAATCCTTTGTGTATAGTTTTTTTTGTGAACAAAAAGTGAACAAAAAAACATAATAACAAGGAAACTTTGAGTATGGCCAGCACTTCCAAGTTAGGTGTCTTCTGTTGGACATAAATGAGCAAATAGAAATATCTTCACCATGTTTGTTTTGCTTGTATTAAAATTTTTTTAAAATTGTCATTTGAAGCTGTAATGATGATGCTGAGAGTCTTGAAAGAATGTATTTTTTGGATGTGTTCAAGTTCAAGACTTTTATTTGTCCCTGAGAGGGTCAATTGGTTCTACCTGGGCTTTGGGTATCAACCGATAATGAGTACCGATCCGATACCACTGTTTAATTAATAAGCTGTATGCCTCGTGTGGATGTGACTGGGATCATTCCTTTTATGTGTAAGGCAACAACAGGCTTGACTTAAACATTGCTTTCCTAACTTTGTAAAACAAACAAACAAAACAAATAAATACAGAGTTATACATTTACTGAGTCGTTATTTATTATTAAAATAATAAATCGTTCACCAGCAACTTGGTATATAATCTTCAAAATGATCAGGAATTACAATTCAAGTGTAAACCCCTTTTTAAAGCCGCAACAAATTTCTCAAAACTTAAACAAGAATTAAATATAATGTATATAGTACACAAACATAGAATTGAAATAAATAGATTGACCCCATTGTCATCGATACCCAATCCAGCTATTTGAATCAATAGCGGCTCAATATATGATTTGGTATCGGTATCGGCGCATCCCTAAACACAGGGAAAGACACACATGAATGAAAACCACACATGATAAAAACATAAATACGAAAGTAAAAGGTGAACACATGAAGTGCAAAAGTTACAATCTTAGTGAAAAAGAAAGGAGGGAGAAACAGGCATGGTTGGAGATGTGCTGATGCTACCTATACTTTACAGAGTTCAGCAGTGAGGTGGCAGAGGGTTTGAAAGAGATTTTATATCTGTTAGTTTTGTCTAATGGTTGTGTGAGGCGGGAACCAGAGGGCAGGGGTGGCTACTGTCAGATATAATGGATCTGCCTTCTTTAACAAACAGTTTGCCGTACAGTTGTTGTGTGTTGGACCTGTTAGACGTTTCCACATATTCCCACAGATGTTGCTCACAGAGACAGTAACAGCTCCCTGTTTATTACTGCTCATGGCCATATAACCACCTGAGTTACACAAGCTGTCATTTTTTTTTTTTTTTTTTCTGAGGCTGATCCGATTAGTATGGTGATGATAGAAACCCATGGGAGTGCTTACTCCTCGCGAGTTTTCTTGTTGGTAGATAGAAAGAGTGTTCTTTGGTGCTGAAGCTGCAGGGAGCCATCTGCCGCTCCCAGCGCCGATTATCCCCGGCCTCTCCCCCAGGGGGCAGTAGCACCGTGCACACCACCACCACTCGGCACACTTAACTCTGCCCCCAGATCAAAGACACAGTGCTTCTGCAAGCCCAAACAGCCGCCGTCGCCCCTCTCGACTGTCTACCTCAGGACAAGTTTTCAGCAGTTTTTATATATATTAAAAAAAAAGGATATCAACATGGTGTCACAGAATGAGAAGCCGACCTCAAAAGCAAAGCTCTGCTTTGAGTAGGTAGTGCAGCTCCGCCGTGCCCATCGCTTCTGACAATGTTATTAGGAAGATAATTCTCGCAAGCAAATAAACAGTGTGCAACACCCCTGTGAATTTTCCTTTTAGGTTGGGTTATTGTGTGTGTATTTCACTGATATTGTGTCATCTGGTGCGGGAGCAAATATCAGGGTTAGTTAGAGGTGAGGCTTTTGATCTCCTTTGAGAGAACAATTGAGAAGGGTTTATACATGATCATGAGCAACTCTTTACATTCAGTTGGAATTCACCTACATCAGTCACTGACTGACAGCAGGTGAAATATAAAAATGCAGTATCACATTTGCAGTTCATAAACACCTAATTTTGTCTAAGTTGGTTGAATACCTTATCTGCACCCTCATGTCTGTCAGTTTTACTTAATTTCTCTCCACAATTCAAGTAAGTAATTCAAGAATCATAAGACTTGTAAGAAGTATTAAAATGCTCTAAAATGTGTTATTATTAATGCAATTTAATGAATTTAAAATATCAATTGTTGGCTGCGTAGTGAGATTGCTTTGATGTCTTCATGTACCCAAACAAAAGGAAATTAATGGAATAAAAGAGACATTAATTAAGTACTTATTAGATTGTGATTTGCACTTTTCTGCTGAAAGAAATAATCAAATTAAGAAAAGAAAATATGTAAAAATACAATAGACTGCTTTACTGCTTTTTGGTAAACTGCTTATTTTTTTATTTTTTTTTAATCACTTTGTTGAAAATGCATTGTGAAAGGTAATGTAACTAGCATTGGATTAAAGCTGGACCTCTGGCTCAGTATCTGTCCTTCAGCTCAGCAGCCTCTTCACACTGTAGGCTTTGCTTTGAGCAGAGACCCCTGTTGGTTGATTGGAATGACTTCCCTAATTGGATTCAATTCCTAATTGAAACGTAATAAAAATGCATCAGTAGACGTGGCGCCAACAATTACCTCATGCAAATCTCCTGATGAATTGACGTGAGGGGCGTAATTGCAGCTGCTAAAAAAAAAAAAAAAATAAAAAAAAAAATGCATTGATTTCTCCTGGAATAACATCAATTCAAATCAGCTCACACTCACGCTTCAGCCTGCGTGCGGAAAGCATTTGTCACCGCTCAGTGTCCCCGTTTGGAGGTATACAGGAAAAAATGGAAACATCTGCACCCTGTCACGCGGGTACCGTCAAAATGATTGTGCTTGTGCGAGGCTGTGTATCAAATGCGCTACATCTATGCATATGCAATAAAGTGTTCTCAACACTTGGAGGAGGGAAACAAAAGGAGAAAACGTCTTTGTTCTTTGCTTCTGTTTTCACTCGCATGGTGCACGGGTTATGACTTTCTTTGGTTTGTAGAGCAAACATATTCTGCCGGGGATGTACCACACACACACATACACACACACGGGGTTGAATACAGCTGGAGTAACAAGAAATAAAATCAGATACACACAAAAAGGAACTATGACGGCTTTGATTCTTCCCTCCACCAAATGTTCTGAACATTATCCGTCTGTCTGCTGATCGGGGTTGGCAGTCTAGAGAGAAAGGGTTAAAGCATCTTCTGAGTTATTGCCTACCGCCGTAGTCATAGCAACAGGTTAATAAGTAGCTTCTCTGATCTCCCTCTGTTGCTGCACAGGTTGCTAAGATACAAATAGCATTGTGGACCCAGTGGACTGAACCGCGAACATCTTTTGATAAGAATGAACTTTAAACATTTAAAAGTAATGTGGAAAGCAAAGAGAACCTGTATGCACTAAGGGATGTAAAGGGAGGAAAACTCCAGCATTACACCTACAACCATAGTGATTGCATCTACCACATCTGACCTACCCGGGCCCGAGAAAAGCAAAACAAAATTGAACACTTGCTAAATCCAGCTACCTCATACCTCGGAGGCTAGTGGTTGGCCCGTGTCTAAAGGTAAACGGGCCAATCAGCTTCGGAACAGAGTGGCTGTTCCTAGACGCGTGTGCGAAACCAAGGGCAAATTAAAGCATTGCCTCTGAGTTGCATCATTCTCCCCCCACAGCTCTATTAGTAGGCTAGCCACAATGTCTCTTTACGAGAGCTACTCTCAGAGCAGAATTAGGCACACTTCCCTGCAGTGATATGTCTTTTTATGAACCACACTGGCATCATGTGTGCCAGTTCCTACAGGAGCAAGCTGCGGTTGAATTACTGGGAGAAATGCACGTCTGGATGCCTCTATTCCTTCGCAAAGTGACGTAATGGCAGAGCAGAGAGTAAGATGTTGAACTTGTTAATGTGATTTCTGGCTTGATGAATTGCTCAGACATAAAGATAAATGGGAATCAGGATGGACAATGCTGATTTGAAAAGATGAAAAATAGGTGCTGTGATTTCCTCACCTTTTGTTATTATCTCAACTTTTTTTTTTGTCCTCTGCCCGCGTCTCCTTTTCTCCCCGTCGAGTAATAGAAGCAGCAAAGTGCATTGATTCAAAAAGACGGACCATCCACACTGACACAACAAACGAACAAACAAACGGACAGCTTGACTGGAGGAAGCTGTGAGGCCGCAGTAGGGAGCACTGGAGTCGTTTTTGATGATAATGCTTGATCCCTCTGTTCTCTCCGTCACTGGGCCTCGTGCTTTCACTTCGGCTCAGCTCAGCTGTCAGCCAACAACGGCTACTCACTCAAGCGCCCGCCGTGCACACGCGCGAGCTCACACACACACACACACACACGCACGCACGCACGCACGCACGCACGCACGCACACACACACACACACACACACACACACACACACACACACACACACACACACAACTCGCTGAAATTACTAAACACTAAAACCACTATCTTTTCATTTAATTGTAAGCAGAGATAAAACATTCCCTCAGGTTCTACCACACCTGTTGCCATTTTTAGTCGTGTTAAGCCGAGTTCACACTACACGACTTTCATAGTGGTCAGATCTCTGTACTGTTCACACTACACAACTTGCTGTCTTGTAATCGGGAGTCTTTAAGTCGTTTTGGTTTTTCCACTACATGACTGACCGGAGACGGGAGGTCACACACTACAAGATCTTTCACCGGGCGGAATCCCCGATGAGGTCTCCAAACTACGTTTTGTCACGAAAACACGCGAGAAATACTCGGTAAATGACGTGATACCATTAGCGAGACACATTGCTGATGTTGTTGTTGGCT